>JAFBJU010000499.1:548319-628319 GCA_016785305.1 Colistium nudipinnis | reverse complement strand
CCAGATTTGGAACTACACGCCGCCACGGTCGATCGACAGACAACACATGCAGCACCTGCGCAGGATTCCGAGGCCTCGTCCGCTCCCAGGGCGCCTCCAACCTCCCTCAACCAGTTACTGGATAACACTGGTGCTCCCATAATGCCTCCACGCCCCATACAGAATAATACCGTTGTCTTAGGGAAGGACGGCCCCAAGTCTGCTTTGGATCCAGACAGACCACTCCACAGTAATTCCCTGAGTACAGGTGCATCGGCCTCTGCCCAAACTACTGCAACTACAAATGAGACAGAGGCTAAACCCAGACCTGCTGGTCCAGTCCCAACCAGCAGCCCTAACTTACAGCCTGCTTCGATTTCCAGCTCTCTCCCCAGCACTGTCGTGAACTCCAGCACTACCCCCAGCCTCAATCAAAACCCTATCCCCAGCCACGCTGTCATTCCTAGTTTGAATGTAAACCCATCAGCTTCTCTTTGTAACACCCTCAGTACTAACACTAACACCACCATGAGCGTAAGCCTCAGCCCTGTCACTTCCGTTCAGGGCACCTCTGTCTCAGCTGTTAGTACCGTTGCTAACTCCAGCCCTGCTCTAAGCCCCGCCTCTTCAGGTTTAAAAACAAACCCCAGTCCCAAACCTGCGGGAGGTGTTCACTCAGTCATACAGATCCCTGCCTCCTCCAGCACCATTTCACCCAACCAGATCACTGTGTTTGTCACCTCTAACCCCATGACCTCTGCCCCCACCGCCCAGGCACCCACGTCGATGGTGGCTGTTCCTAACAACAAGAACATCAGACCTCAGCAGGCACCCGGTGCCCGACCTCCTCAGTTCATCACCACCGCCCCTGTATTTATCAACCCAATTTTCCAGGTGCCGGGAGCCTCTGTCGCTCCCAGTACCACGGTGGTACCACAGTCGGTGACCATGGTGGGGCCGATTCAAGTGTCCACTACAAACATCCAACTTCCTCCTGCCCCGAGCTCCCCTCAGACCTCTGGGTCAATCATGAGCACAACCCAGCTGGTCAGAAGTAATGTTGGACCGGTCCAGATTGCTAATACAGTCTCGTCTCCCGCTCAAGTCGGTACTCTCACGGCTCCCCAGAAAACAAACCCGGCTGCTCTGCATGCAGAAAATCTAGGCGAGGAAGCCTCTGCTCAGAAATCCAGTCCCCCAGTCCAGCAGCCATCTCCCAATCCGGCCCCTTCGGCTTCGTCTCCCTTCCAGTCGCCCCTGGCTTCTCCACCTCCCTGCTCCAGTCCCGGAGCCGTGAACACCGTTCGGAAAACCCCCATGTCTCCATCTCCCACTGCACAGGTGAAGATTAAACCCGTGCAGGCGGCTGCAGCTGTTTCTGCAACGGCAGACTCTGCGGAAAGGCCGGTGCAGGGGCCCACTGGGGCTGTTCCTCCTCCTGCTAGTCCTGCCGTTCAGATCGAAGCACCAGCTTCCCATCCTGTTGTGTCCGCTGCAAACAGCGTTACTCCACCTGCAATCCCAGTTCCTGCTCAAGTTGCCGCTCCTGCTCCGAGTGTTACCCAGGCTCCAGCTCCTGCACCGGCTCCGGTGCCAGGCCCGGCCCAAGCCGTGACTCCCCCTGCTGTATCTGTATTCAGCACCACCACAGATGTCGCTACTACTACATTGCCCACTTCGGTGGCTCCAGTGCAGACTCCCATACCGTCCATTGTTGCTATTGTTGCTGCACCCGCACCAGTTCAGGAGGGTTCCCCCGCCACAATCTCTCCAGGTGGTAACCCTGGACCAGCTCAGTCGGACCCCCCCGCCGTGGAGCCTCCCATGCCACCGGTGGCATCGCATCATGAATCCACTGAAAAGACCCCAGGTAAAAACATGGTTATGGGTTATTCGTCGAGCTTTCTCAGGTATGAAGATTTGTTTGAGAAAAAAAAAAAAAAAAAAAGCTAAACATTTGCTCTCTGCATATCATTGGCACTAGTGGACTTGGTGGTGAGATGGTGGTTTAATCAGTGAAGCATATTTACCACATTTACCACACATAATTTGTCTTGTATATTCAGCCGTTTTTGTTTAATTATTCCTATCCCCTTTCTTAGCACCTATTCAAGAAGAAGCCCCACAGTCCCAGGAGCCTGTTGCCAGTGAGAAGACAAGTAAGTATGGTCATCCTTGTTTTCGATGTTACTGAAAAGGTTTTTATTTACAAATAGTTTATAATCCTTCCAAATAACCTTGAAAGCAGATGGTTTAAAAGACTTAACTCTCCTTCTCGTCTTATTCAGGTGAAGAGGTCTCGACGGGTTCTGAGCAGGGGTAAGATTCCTTATTATTTTTGGCGTTTTGTAATGACCGTGTTGTTGATGAGACGTGAAACGCTTAATGTGCTGGGGTTTGATTTGAGTGTGCCTCACTTACTGATCTCGGAAAAGTTGGCCTGGCCTTTAAGTCCTTGCTCCGGAAGGAGAAATGCTTAGACACTTCTAACTATACTGAAACTCAGGGAGTTCATTTGGTTGTCCGAGGGGCCACAAGGTGAAAACAATGAGCCGTGTGGCCTCGGCGCTTTGGTATGTATGATTAGCATGCAACGACATAAATCTACCAATGCATGTTCAAACAAAGAACAGCGTCACCACCGAGGACGTCGTACGGCCCCCTGACCCTTATGGCCATCTCTCTTCTCGGGGGATTGTCGCAATATGGTGAGGGGAAGTAAGCCATGTTTGTCCAGCACAGTTTTATAGTTCACCGCTGTTTTTCCACTTCTATCACAGATGGGCAAAGAAAAGAAAGACGCCCATCAACTTAGTCCCAAGGTATGTATTTGAACGTGTTTGCGCTGCAAAGACACGAGCAGTGATCATGTCGACGCAGCGGATGCTGTCGGGATGAAGATGGACAGTATCTGTGGTAGAGGAGGAAAAACAGCAGTCCTGTGTGGTATTCTATCTTTCTCTGACGAGAACAGCGTTAACGCACACCCCTGCACAGTTATTAACACGCAGCCTGGTGTTGTCCTTCCTTCCTTGTCTCTGTCGCTTCTGTCCTCACAGAGCTGCGGTGGAGAAGCCCAAGGGGCCGAGCAGACGCAGCTCCCGGGCGGAGAAGGAGGTGGAGGAGGAGCCAGTGGCGGACAGTGGCGTCCGGAAGAGATCGGCCAGGCCTGGAACCAGTGCTGCTGTAAAAGGTGAAACACACCGTCACGTTCGAATGAACACACCTTCCATCACTCAGACTAAGGTTTGCACGTGGCGTCACTACGTTTCCCCTAATGCAATCCTCTGCACTTTTTTAACAGAAACTGCAGCGAGCCCCACCCAAGCCAAACGGAGGAAGTCTAAATAGACTATATACCCCAAACTGTCGTGGCAACCTGTGAACTGAACTGTAAATGTTTTTTTTTTGTTCCCCGCTGTGAATCATTTTAAATCGGTTTCCCCCCCCGTCCCAGATACTGAATTTTCAATGGAGGAAGAAACCATGTACAGATTGTTTTTAAAAGTAATTATTGAAGCTATTGTTTTGTCCATGCTATTATTTGAGATTCTAGTTAGAATGTGTGCATAAAGTTTGTGTTTGTGTGAATGTGCTTTTTATATTAAATGCTGGATTAATCATGTGAAAACGGAGAAAGGAGCTTGTTATGATTGTATAATTATGCTGTAAAACTGAATTAAATTTTCTACTGCTTTTGTTCTGTGAAATCGTGACTAGGATTAATGTATTTTTTTTTTTGGCATGGTGCTATGTTTTGGTCACGGCTTCTTTTGTACTGTACTGACCGGAAATAAACAGGTGTAGAAGTGAGGAGAATGGCACAATTAAACTTACCAGCTCTTTTATGAGAATATATTAATAGTATAGAGATGCTGCCAAACAAAATAGTTAACATGTCAATTAATATATCGGCAATTACCACCATAAATTCAGAACGGATAGACCAGTGAAATCCAAAAAGTTCTTAATGTAAAAACAAAGTCGCTTACTATATTTCATCCAATTTCTACCAGACTACGTGGCGCTTATTATATATACATATATATATTTTTATAAATGTTATAATCATGTGTATGAGCTCTCCACCCAATTTCGAAAAAAAGCATTCCATCAGCCACATGTAGAATAAACTTGATCACCTTGATTGAATTGGAATAATGTGGTATATTTGACATTGTGTTATAATGGAACTGTACTACTCACGACTTTAATATTACTACTGATTACTAACAGTGAGCAGAGTTCACGCACTGGAGAGGAGGTGGAGGAACGGGGTGTTCAGTAAAAGTGCATCTACACATGGTCCACGTGTGTGTGTTGAATGCACAGATAAATGACGTGGATTTGGAAGGACACAGGGTGGACGGTGGACTTTGTCTCAGGTGTGTGTGTGTGTGTGTGTGTTCTGTGTTCAGGTCGGTGTGAGGGAGCATGCGCAGTGAGCCGAGGATGGGACTCCATTCCAGTGTGTCAGTGAGGTTTCCCAGAGCCCGACATCAGCTGCTTGTGCTGTGACAACTTGGACCTGCCTCTGACCAACAATTACTACACAGCCATGAGCGGAGACCACGGACACGGAGCCTCTCAGGTGACCAGCGCTCACCGCCTATTAAAAGAACAGATGCAGTTCGTAGGAGACATCTGACATAACTGAGCAGCATTCTTCGACCTGATGAGAACGTCACAAGTTGTGATATATGTTTATTGTACTCTCCGTGAAAACATAGAAATGATGTATATTATTCGCTTGTTACTGTGGCATCAGGCTCGTTTTTTTTTTCTGGGACACATCTGTATACCTATTGAAACTTGAATAACCGTGCTACCGGCATTTTCAAAATTGAAATATTAAAAACACCCTTTTCCATCATTTCCAGGTCAATTCGGGATCTAAAGGAAACGGTAGGTCCGCTGATGAGTTTTTTTTTCTCTATTTGCACCGACTCCGATTTCCAGTCGGAATCGTCATCTGTCCACTGTTAGTTTTTAAAGGGCAGAAATGGCGTCCCAGAGACTAAGTCCCGTCTCCTCCACTCTCTTGCGGCTATTGTTCAAAAAGGGGGTCCGAAAGGCGCACTTGCGAGCCGCGGTGATCCAATCTGATGGATTATTCCGACAGGGCCCGGCCTCGTGTTTATTTTGCACGCTCCACTTCGAGATTACGTGCGTGCCATCGCAACGAAATTTGGAGCCGAAAGTGGCCAAATTGGGGCTGAGGACTTAGTCTCTGCGCCATTTTCTTTTTCTGTGCTGAGGCGCCGAGCGGCCAGCAACTGTCTGCCGCGATATGGAGGCGAGAGCCGGCTCTTATCGCCTCTCCCTGGCCGTATCCGAGCCCCAGCTGCTGCTCGCCTCCATCTCCTGCATCCTCCAACCGTCACACACCGGTTTACCGCTAAAGTCACACAAAAGAAAAGTTGCACCACACGATACAGAGCATAATAGTCCTGAACGGCCTTCATTCTTTTAATTCTAAATTGTAAAGTATGCGTTACTCCTGCAAAAGTTGAGAGCACCTTTTTTTTCCATTTGTTTTTATTTATTTTTTTCAGCCGAAAGCATATTTTGCTGCCTGATGTGCTGAATAAGAAAAGGACCGTGTGGCTTTATAAGTGGGATGTGTGTGGAAGAGGTCTCTCATGACAATAGAAGATATTGAGGTTATTAAAGTGCCATGACAACAGGATGCCACGAGGTGACGATCAAACCAAGCCAGGTCCACCCGGGTGGGATTACACTCAGCAGGAAAGGTTTTAATTATTACCAAGCCTATAAAATAGTTTGATCGCAGTCATTTGTGTAGCTGCACAGACAGTATGAATACTACTTTTTCCAATAATACATTTTGCTCTTATTTCGATTGAAAATACCTCAAAAGTGTGCTTACTAGCTTGAAAAAAACAAAACTTCTGTTATAAGGCAATATTGTAATAATATAGTTATTATAATAACAGGTTACATTTAAAATGTCAGTGCAGGGGGAAGACAAATAATTGAATCAGATGTTGTATGTTATTTCTCATAAATGATCTATAAGTATCTGGGTATGAACAGAGATTATAGAAATAATAATATATATATATCACAATATAATAACAAATACAAATTGCTTTTCAAACTCAAATATTTGGCCATCAGTCAGAACTAGTGTGCTCATAAGAATTTATTTCCAAAGTAACAACCGTACAGTTTCTGGTGTAGCAGTTTTGGTGTCCGGCTCCTGTGTGGCAGGGTGAATAGTCTGACTGACAAATTGGTATATAATGTGTAACATTAGTACGGACTATATATAGAAAAAATATGCATTGTGCATTTTTCGTGCATAATATTGGAGAGAACTCAATGTCTAAGACAGAGTTTAGCAAATTCAAAATGGGCAAAAAAAAGAAATCTTTCTTGAATGTTTCTTTATGTGTCCAAACTAACGGATCTCTCCTCTGCGCTGCAGACACACACAAACATAAGGACAAGCACAAAGACAAGGAACACAGACACAAAGATCACAAGAAGGACAAGGAGCGGGAGAAAATCAAGGCCAGCAACAGGTAGGATGTCTGCATCTTCTGTCCCTTTCACACACATCACACCGCTCAAACCGATGACCCGACCAATGCTGCTTTTTAAAGGCAGTCGTGGAGCGTCACACAAAAGTGTAGTTATCCTAACATCCAACACGAAAGAATCACATGGAGTACTGCTAAATTAAACTGAAGCCTACAGAACCCTGCCATGTTAAATCAGCAAACCCACATCCCAAGGCCTCCCTAAAATCTGCTTTTTATGAATGACATCTGCGGAGCATTTGTGTTTTAAAACCACGGGGCATACGCCGAGGCTTCTCTTTGTCCCTGTTGAAATACTTGTGGGCTGCGGTTTATTAGTCGAGTCACGACTTAGGTCCGTACCCGCTGGCAGCAGTCGGTAAAAAAACAAAAGAAAGGTCGAAATTGTACAGGCGTGGTGTTTTTTTGTGCGTCTGTGCACGTGGACCACGTCTGAGCCCTTGCGCTTGACCTCTGACCTCTGCGACTTCTGTGCTGCAGCGAACACAAGGAGCACTCCGAGAAGAAGCACCGCGACAAAGAGAAGCTGAAGCACGGCAACGGCAGCGCAGACAAACACGGGGAGAAACCCAAAGAGAGAGACAAGGACAAAGAAAGGAGGAGGGAGGAGAAGGTTGGTCCACTGTCACTCTGTCTTTTATGGAAAAGGGTGAAGAGGCCCGTAGTGGATGCGTTGTGTGTTGTCACTGTCACAGAATAGAGCATTTACAGTTACATTAACAGTCAAGCTGATCTCAAATTATGTTGTGGTTGTGGCACAACGGTGTTTATTGATGCGTTACAATGTTTTCCAGAGATTGCCCTCTCGAGAAACCAAAACATAAAACTAATACACAGCACACAGACGGATACTTCAGCCCTCCATCAGCTCTGACAATAAAGTGACGTTTGGATGGTCTGAATGCTGCCGAAGTGCCTTTTAATTATCAACACAGGGAGAAATCTAATATATTTTCCTTGTCTCTCACAGATCAAATTGTCCCAGGTGGAAAAGCCTAAAAAGGAGAAAGAAAATGGATACGTAAGGTAAGCAACTTCAACGAGTTGTGTGTGATGTGAAATAAAACTCATTATAAAGTAGCTCTGGCCAACATGGACCTATTTATTGCTGAGTTATTATTAACAGGATATTGCCTTACTAATATGCTCTTCATTGTGTGACATAGAGACACGAGCCCGGTTGCCATTAAGAGTGAGCCGGAGGAAGACAACGGCTTCTACCACTCTCCCCAACACAGCAAGATCTCCAAGCGAGAGCACGATGACGAAGAGTGGGTATCATACACTTTAATAACAAGGTTTCATTAATATTCTGCCCTCTGGAATATGATTCGATTACCAGTGTACTTTTAACAGATTTGAGTACAAGCCCAAAAAGGTCAAGACGGAGCACGACAAAAAGGCAAAGAAGAGGAAACACGAGTACGAAGACGATGAGGAAGACGAGGTACGTTCTGTTTTTTTTTGTCCATTATTTCCATAAATACAGGGGCCATGTCCTCCTGGAACTTCCGGTGTCTAATGTTCACCAGGTTCACCCTGCCCTCCGCTCTCGTTTTAGGTCATCAAGCCCAAAAAGAAGACAAAAGACAAAAAGGGAACAGAGGGAAAGAAAGTCAAAAAAGAAGAAGAGGAGAAGTGGAAATGGTGAGGCGATTTATTTATTTATTTTTCTAAGCATGAAAATTGTTATTTTTCCCTCCGGAAATGGCGCATCAAGATAAGTTCGCCGTTTCTGTTCTCTCAGGAGCTGTGTTGTGTTGTTCTGGTGATTAGGTGGGAGGAGGAAAGATCTACCGATGGCTCCAAATGGCGCTTCCTCGAACATAAAGGTCCCGTGTTTGCACCTCCGTATGAACCCTTGCCCGGGAAAGTTAAATTCCACTATGATGGTGAGTGTGTCTGTGTAAACTCGTATTATATTAGAAATTATGATTTTTTTGACTGGAGAATGCCAAATAATGATTTATTTTCTGTTTGTAGGCAAGCCCATGAAGCTCAACGCTCCTGCTGAGGAGGTAGCTACATTTTTTGCCAAGATGTTGGATCACGAATACACCACGAAGGACATCTTCAGGAAGAACTTCTTGAAGGACTGGAGGAAGGTGAGGAAACGTATGAACGTATGAACCTATTAAACTGTCACCATTTAAGCACGTGACTCTACGCGTGGTGTGAGGTTCAAGGATTTAATACGTGCACACCACAGATACATTCTCTTTTATTTTATTTCTTTTTAGGAAATGTCATCGGAGGAGAAGTCAAAGATCACTGACCTGAACAAGTGCAACTTCGGTGAGATGAGCGAGCACTTCAAGGCCCAATCCGAAGCCAGGAAACAGATGTCCAAAGAAGAGAAACTGGTAGGCCCGCATTCGTGCAGACTCTCCAAGCCCTGACAGCACCATGAAATGTTATTTTCATCCTAATTTTAATTTTTTTTGCAGAAAAACAAAGAGGAGAACGAGAGACTGCTCCAGGAGTACGGCTTCTGCATCATGGACAACCACAAGGAGCGGATCGGAAACTTCCGCATCGAGCCGCCAGGCCTCTTCCGAGGACGCGGCGACCATCCGAAGATGGGCATGCTGAAGCGCCGCATCAGACCCCAAGACATCATCATTAACTGTAGCAAGTGGGTGACCTCGTCTCACTTCCACGAACACCTCCATTTTTTGATTGAATTTTCGGGGTCCACAGGACTAACACGAGAGCTGTCATAAGGAGGATGTGGATTTTATTTGGGGTTATAAAAGGACTTCCACTTAGTACATAAAACACGCAGTACATTACAGCTGTGGTCTTCAACAGGGGGTCCACAACCCCTCGGGAGTCCGTGGAGGTACAGCAGGGGAGTTGTGAAAAAAAATTGTATTTTGAATTTGCAAACATGCATTTCTGGACCCCTGTATAAATTGAATAGCTTAGTAGGGAATCCACATTAACAAGGTAGCTATTTTTATAAATGGCACTAGGCCCCGTTTAATATGAAACACAATTGAATATAATATAGTAGGGGGTCCCTGCTCAATCTCGCCATCAGTTTGGGGGTCCTTGGCCTTAAAAACGTTGACGACCCCTGCGTGACAGTACACTTAGACATTGAACAATGCACAATAGAACACATATATTCAATCGCATGCGTATGTGAGCCGAAGCTCACGGAAAGTCTCCGCTGCCATCCCCTCGGATGTCAGCATAACAATGTACGTGCTGCACGCTGCATGCACGCTGTGGCAGGTGCAGCTTTGACACGCACCCGCACACATGCCGGCAAAGGTAGTCTTCCTGTCATGCTGTGTGTGTGTGTGTGTGCAAACAATATTGCGTCTCAGGGTGGATACATTGACCCGAACCTAAAGGTCACAGACTTGTTTGTTTTACAATGACATTTCTCTCAATTCTATTATCTCTTCAGCTGTAGTGATTGTGGAAATTGGATTGTCTATTTTTCTAGTAAGTAAAAGCCAAGTTGTTGTAGATTCATACCAACGAGGAATACACTGTAATCACGTCAGAAAACATTGCACCCTTTGAAAAGCTTTTTGAGAAAACCTATTGGTCAAGCTGTTTCTCATTTATTTTGATCTGCCTCCTCTTTCTGCAGGGACTCCAAGCATCCTAAACCGCCACCAGGGACCAAATGGAAGGAGGTTCGCCATGACAACAAAGTGACCTGGCTGGCGTCCTGGACCGAGAACATCCAGGGCTCCATCAAGTACATCATGTTGAACCCCAGCTCCAGGATTAAGGTGCGTGCGGGCCTCCAGGCTTTGAGCCGTGACTCAATCCTGAACCCTTATCTGAGACGTGTGTGGCTTGTGTCTGCGTGTGTGTGCGCAGGGGGAGAAGGACTGGCAGAAATACGAGACCGCCCGGCGGTTGAAGAAGTGTGTGGACCGCCTCCGGAACCAATACAGAGACGACTGGAAATCCAAAGAGATGCGGATCAGGCAGAGAGCCGTGGCCCTGTATTTCATCGATAAAGTGAGTTCAAATACGCTCCAATAGTAATGTAAGATGGTAAATACAAAACAAGCTGCGGGTGGAGACTAAAATCCACCATCAGGGGATGGGCACTGCTTCAATCTACAGCTCTCATTTTTCTTTTCTTTTTGTTACTGACGTTTCTGCTATAATAAACCCATTTTATTGACTGAATCATAAGAAAATGCTTCAGAGCGGACTCTTAACGACTGGACACAATGCGTGGTGCTTCCCCTGCAGCTGGCCCTGAGGGCCGGGAATGAAAAGGAGGAAGGTGAGACGGCGGACACCGTCGGCTGCTGCTCGCTGCGGGTGGAGCACATCAAGCTGTACCCCAAAATGGACGAGCAGGAGTACGTGGTGGAGTTTGACTTCTTGGGCAAGGATTCCATCCGCTACTACAACAAGATCCCGGTGGAGAAGAGGGTAAGACACGATAGAGAAGAGTTTCGCCACGTGACTGAGGGGAGGAAGAGGACAAAAATAGATCAATGGTTTCCTCAGGGAGGTGCTGAGTGTGAATTTGACAGTTGTGTGAGCATTAATGAGATGAGAAGGTGCTGCGCTGTGGAGGATGGTTGTACAAACAGGTGATCAGCCACTAAAAGCTTTCCGCCTGCTTGGCCTCGGAGGGTGGTCTGTTTCCTGCCATTACTGCAGTGTAATTACTCACACACACACGCACACGCACACGCACACGCACACGCACGCTAGACATGCGCTAATTTCACAAATTCTTCTGCAAGAGTTTGCACTATCTGTACGTTCACACACCTCCCTCTGTGTGTTGACACACAGCGGTGCAGACGAACACACACACACTTCCACACAGAAGAGAACCATCTACACTTGTCATGGAGAACAGCAACAATACAGCGCACCCATCAGGCAGAAATGCGACGGCACAGCCAAGTGCGCCAACCTCTGAAGGCCTTTCACGCTCGCTAAATCTCTGCTGATTTCCTAACAGGTTTTTAAGAACCTCCAGTTGTTTCTGGAGAACAAGCAGCCGGAGGACGATCTCTTCGACAGGCTGAACGTAAGAAACCCACGTGAATATCAGCCCACCGTCTGAGTGAAAGGTTTTTTCCACGATGAATCCGCATCATTTGTCTGGATTCCAGATCGCCTTCTGTCTTTCACGCCACCCTTCCCTGTGTCTCCCGCAGACCTCGATTCTGAATAAACACTTGCAGGAGCTGATGGACGGACTGACGGCCAAGGTGTTCCGTACCTACAACGCCTCCATCACCCTGCAGCAGCAGCTCAAAGAACTGTCCTGCTGTGAGTGAGAGTTGAGAAATATATTCAACGGGGGAACCTTAAACTTGTGTACAAGTAAACCTGCCAGCCAGGGTCAGATAAAAAAGCCATACCATACCTGTATTTGACCATGGCTCGAAAAACACAAATTGCAATCCTTTAAAATGTCTCTCCTACCCCGTTGTGTTATCTTTGGCTCTCCAGCCGATGACAGCATCCCGGCGAAGGTCCTCTCATACAATCGAGCCAACCGGGCGGTGGCCATCCTCTGCAACCACCAGAGAGCTCCGCCCAAAACATTTGAGAAGTCCATGCAAAACCTCCAGACCAAGGTAAGCCCGCTGTTAGGAAAATGTTCCTTTTGGCTTTGTTGACCGTCCGCAAACTGCGACGCCGCGGTCCCATCTTGGCTGTCTTGATCAACGGAAATGTTCCAAACGAGCAGATGATTCCCCTTCGCTCAGTGCCGGTCTCTTGTGATCGCAGATTGACGAGAAACAAAATCAACTGTCCACAGCCAGGAAGCAGCTGAAGGCTGCGAAGGCCGACCACAAGGCTTCCCATGATGACAGGAGCAAAAAGTAAGAGCAGCGGAGTGCAGTTGTGTCTGTTACTCTATTTATTAGACCTCTTCATCCCAGGTGGGGTGTAGTTTATGATCTTTAGGGCATTCGTTTTTCAGTCCGTCTACAATCCTTGCCTCCATGCTGCTGTGCATCGTGATCTTGATCTCTTTTGCTGTATTTCATTCTCTCTTTCTGTGCCCGTGTCTGTTCCTCACGCCGGTCTGCCGCTGTGTGTCTCACAGGACGGTGGAGGTGAAGCGTAAAGCTGTCCAGAGGATAGAGGAGCAGCTGATGAAGCAACAGATGCAGGCCACTGACAGAGAGGAGAACAAGCAGATCGCTTTGGGCACCTCCAAGCTCAACTACTTGGACCCGCGCATCTCTGTGGCCTGGTGTGTACGAGATTGCATTTTCTTCCTTCACTTACAGTTATCGTCCAATTACATGACCCCTGCCGTTATACCCCATTATTTGGTTGGTCCCACACTATTCGGTAGGCCGGCTTTCTCTGCGTTGTGTATCTACCTTGGTGGCAGAAAGGCAGGAAATGCTCCTGCATTGTAGGAAAAGGAGCAGCACAGGCGAAAAAGCTAACGGCTGCAGAAGGAAAATAAGAGGAAGAAAAGCCTGTGAGTGACGGGGAAACAATGGGGTTTGTTTCTTGAAAAAGCAGGCAGCGTCACCAAACAGCTCTCTTTCCTCCATGTGGGAAGTCAATGAGGAGCTGTCTGTGGGGTGAGCGGAGGGCCGGGCCGCAGAGAAGGGGAACAGTGGGCCGCCCTCCCTAACCCATGCCCCACAGCTATTTATGGAGAAGCCTCCTCCTCAAGCACAATGGCTACAGGAATGCTCAATGTTTGGCTTGGTTGGGATGGGGTCCCCCACTATAGGGCGGTGCTTGGGAACCTGCTCTATGCTTTTATTTCTGTGAATATGTGGCACAGACACGGGAGTGAATCGGGTCGATTGGTGGCCAGGTACGCATGCAAAAATAGCAGATTCAAAGTTTGACTTTAGATCGGTTAAAGATGACATTTTATTTTTGAAATATTCTTGTCACATGTTATTTTCTGGAACTGCATTTAACATTATGGATTTCTTTTTCTTTTTTTATTGTAAACCTCATGGCTCACATTCCCTTATGAACAGAATAAGGATAAGGAATAAATTAGTTTTAAACCAAGCCAAGTCATGACAATGGAAAACATTAATGGCCAAATACTTCCACCAAAGAATTTCCACCAAAAAGGTTAATGGTCGAACCACACTCTCCAGCAGACTTTTTCCACAGCAGTCATTTTGACCTTTTGTAGAGGGTAAATCCCCAGTTTTACTATTCATATTAACGATGGCTCTGTTCTTTTACAGAAAGCCATGAGAGTGCAGCACAATAGGCCTTCCTCCCTACAGACATTTTGGCATGTCCTAACAGGAAGGGCACAGTTGTGATCAATAACGTAAAATTAGGAGTGCATTCCATTGAGGTGAGCTAGTTGGAGGCCTTGGTGCTAATGTAAGCTGGCGACTTACTGGGACACCCGACACGAGAAAGCCATTGTTATTGAAATCTGTTTGACCCGCACTGTTCCTGCTTTGTCAAAATGTCTTAAAACGAAAAAGGTCAATGGACCTGGTTTTATCATAGACTCTGGATTAAAGAAAAATATTATATCAGCATAATACATAGTGGTCTGTGAGCCTTCGACAAGTGCACACGAGCTGCGTAGTGTTACATTTTCTGTTGACATCTGACTCACTGTCTGGTCGTCTTCATGGAATTTCCCAAATGTGAATAAGGAGTAGTGCATGAGTTCAGTCATTTTCAGGCCTTAACCCCTCCATCATTCCTCTTCTCCAGGTGCAAGAAATGGGCCGTTCCCCTTGAGAAGATCTACAACAAAACCCAGAGAGAGAAGTTTGCTTGGGCCATCGACATGGCCGAGAAGGACTACGAGTTTTAAAGACACTTCAATGTTTGACCTTTTTTACCCACGCCTTTGATTGTGAAGATGGTTTGTAGCTGATGTCAGGAATGAAGTTGCTGTGCTGACTGCAGGGCTCTGAAGACTTCAGTTGAAGCTGTGAGCAGAGATGAATAATTGTGCTGTATATATGGATTGGTTGTGAATATAAGATAACTCCGACTATTTGACCAAGCAGGCGAAATGTGTGGCTCAAAAACAATTTTAAATCACAGTAGTGTGTATGTAGCTGCAGGTATCTGCCCATGATCCCACAATGATGAACACAAATTCTATATTCTCGTAGAATAATGAATTGAGGAATGCTTGTATGGGAGTTTGTGAGAAACAACAGGAGAAAGATAATACCATGATGAGTTTCAATTTGAGGATTTTTAGTGTGTACGATTGGTAAAAGAAAATGAGCCTGACAGATAATGGGAATTTTAGCACTATGCTCATGTAATTATTAGCACACAGAATGTCATCTTTTTTCATTTTGCTGTTTGTTTCAGGGATGTACATATGTTTTTATTTCTTCATTATGATTCATGTTTTTTTATATGTGCTGTACACATTGTCAACAAAAAGCTCTTCATTGGTCACATGCAACCTGTGTGTGTTTGTGTGCGTGTGCGTGTGTGTGTGCGCGTGCGTGTTTGTCTGCGGCCGTGTGTGTCCATGTGTGTCCATGTGTGTGTGTGTGTGTCCACAGCTTTACAGTGAATGAGATATCACATCCCTCTTGATTACTTGAACCAGTTCAAGTACAGCATAATGGTTTTTGTATCAGAGGGATGTGGATTTTGCCAAAAAAAACAAAAAAAAACAAAAGTGTATCATTGTAGTGTGATGTTTTTTATTTATTTATGTGATTATGCAGTGTCTTTTTTAATTTGGTTTCCAAAATTGAATTGATGTTGATAACTTTAATCATTCATATTTCCTGTCATTGATCACTGAACATGATCTCGTTTTGAGCTTTGTAGTCTTCAGAATAAAACATCAACCAGGTCCTTTTTCTCCTGATCGCAATTGTGTGAGGATGGAAATGAAACGACTCCTTCTCTGAGAATACAAAGAAAATCATAATCCTGTCAAAGATAATGAACAGCAATCAATCAAGTCCTTCTCACAAAATCAACATAGATAAATATTAATTTATATCTGTACCTACATCCATTCCTTTTAAGATAATAAAGGTGAAAGAAAATCTTATAAATATGTCATAGAGAAAAAGCAACGATTATGACTTTCATTTGTATCTTGGACTGTAAATGAGCTCATAACTAGTAAATGGAAATCAACAAATTATTTATAAAAGTTTGTTGTCGTTGTTAAAAGTTGAGATAATGATTACGCAACACTGAGGAGATTCACAACGAAGACCAGGGTGATCAGTGGGACTGTCACTTTAAGACGCCTAATAACAGGCTCCTATTGGACAATGAGCTGCGTCAAACGAACGGGAGATGCACGAGTTTATATCGGATGTAGAATTATTATTTTCAAAAGAAATGGATGAAGCGCTCTGCGGCGACACAACTTTTCAGTAGCTGGGTGAATTGTGAACATGCCACATGTCAAGCAAAGATTATTGTGCTAAATGAAAGTTGAAAATCGAACTGTAACAAAAATGTTTTCAATAGAGGTTTGAATATATGTATTAGAGTGTGATAAAAAAATATTTAAATGTGCCAATAACAGTCAACGCCGGTCAGTTATTGTGCAAGCTTTTGCAATCGGCTTTTATTGTGAAGACCCGTGGCGGATGCGCGGGGGATAGCCGCAGATGCTGGAGGTCTCCTACAGGGGGAAAGGGCCTTGAGCTGGCTGGATCAGGAGCTCCATCAGTGGCCTGGTGTCGCCTCGCTCCGCGCTGTGAACCACAGCATCAGCGTTTGGACGGCCAGAGGCGAGAGGACGCGGGGACCCTTGTTGTTGTTGTTGTTGTCCACGGGAGCGCAACATCTCTCCGGGTCTCTGCCATGATTTAATCACGGGAACCCGGGTGGGAGCGCGGGGGGACACGAAGAAAGACGACGGCAGCGGAGAGGAGAAGCGGGCTCAGCCGCTGGAGATGCGCGGTCGGGCCGTGATTTTGCGGCGGTAGGTGCAGCGCCGCAGCCGAGACAACGTGTTCGTTTTCTCTGCCTTTTCTCCGCAGGCCGAGCCGAAAACAGGAGCTGCAGGACTGGGAAGGGGGGGGGCTGCTGCTGCTGCCCGGTGCCGTTTACGAGGCTCAGCACGGCCGTGCCTCATCTCGGCTCAGCGTAGCTAGCTTATATCGGCCCCGCTTCCACTACTCTAGCTCCACTCCGCTGCCCTCACTACTAACAATTACCATACTGTGATTTGTCATTTATCCAGAGCGAACTTTGGGTTCCTCTGCAGCGGGTTAACAGGCCTACATCGGATTAAAAATTCCCGCTGCCTCACACAGACTAAAATCATCCGCAGAGAGAAAGTTAATCCGCCGTGATTAGCCCGTTCAACACGTTTTCTCCTTGCCAGAAGCTTACGTTTAGGACTCAGCTGTCATTTATTCACTCCTGTGTTGGTCGGGGTCTAATGTAAGGACATGACAGACCCACGAAGTAAGAAAAAAAAAAAAAAAAAATCTATATCCTCCTGTTTGTTATGAAATACATATATGTAACACATTTATCTACTTAAACATGGATGTAGCCACTTTGCTAACAGTTATTCCATATTATGTCTGTGCTGGTTAGTTTAGCGTTTGTTGTAAGTTTTGCACCATTTAAGAAAGAGGAATGGAGATACGATAGCTCCAAACAAAACTAACGCAGGGTGTTGCTTAAATCTATTTTTAAAATTAGATAAGTTTCATGCCTTTTAAACGTATTCCCCATTTAATATGTACGATTCAGAGTAACTGCTGTATTTTTTTTATAAGTTTACTTGAAGATCAGAGGCTGGAAAAAGTGTCGCCCCCCCCCATTTGACCGCACGTCTGCAGGAATGCACATGTGCAACACACGTATGGTGAAGTTTCCAGTCGTGTTTACAGTGTGTTTCGCCGCGGTGTAATGCGTGTACGGCGTGGACACGCCGTACGTCCCCGGGGAGCTGTTGTTTCACGAGTTTCCCCTCTCTCCTCTCCCGCTGTAGGTATCCCTGTCTGGGCCTGGGACTGGGCAGATTGTTCTGAGAGGAAGCGGATAACAAACGGGGGAAGTGAACATGGCCGGGACCTCCAGCTTCTTTTCCAACGGACCCGTCCCGTGGATAGACAACGACACGGAGATGAACAACCTCTACCGGGACCTGGAGCTGGGGACAGTGCTGACACTGTTTTATTCCAAGAAGTCCCAGCGGCCCGAGAGAAGGACGTTTCAAGTCAAGCTGGAGACCAGGACCATAATCTGGACCCGGGGCACCGACAAAATAGAAGGAGAGAGTGAGTAGCAGCATGTGGGGAAAAACACACACACACACACACACACACACACACACACACACACACACACACACACACACACACACACACACACACACACAGCACACACACACCACACACACACAAAGAGGAAGTGATGCTCCTGAGTACTGGTTGTAAAATATTAACGCCACAGATGGTTGGTTTAAATGCATTCGCAAATGGGACAACTACAAAGCGTGGCGAGGTGCTTGAACAGCTCAAAAAATGACTCCTCGTGTTGTGACAGGATGGTGTTGTGAACGTTTCGTCAGGCAGGACCGAAGGAGACACTGCAAACATCTATTATATTCTTTGAAAATGTTGTTCTATCACAAGTTGGTGACTAAATGCATTCATATTTGTAATGGGACAGTCTCTAAGGGAACTATTGGTGCCTTCAAATGATATTTTTGCCATTGGAGATGTTACAATGCCAGATAACGATATCGGAATTTCCTCAGATACAGCTAAAAATTCCAGCTTGTGCAAAATATATTTTTTTTCTATACCGGAAATCAATAATTTACATCAGCAAATGATATCCGCTAGAGTAGCATTAGCCAGGCTTTAGCAAAATGTCTGCAATTAGTCAATATTTCACTCTGGAAAGGCCCTAAAGTAAAACTGGTACGAGACTTCGGATTAGTGCTACAACACAAGTCACCATTCATGCCATGTGTGTATTTTGTAGGATTTAACCAGATGCAGGCTATACAGCACACGGGCAATCATCCCTTCCATGCAGGGTTTTTCGCGTACAACCATTCAAATATTGTATAATTGGTTATTTATGAAAATGTACTGGCATTGGATTGGTAGTTGTGTTGGCAGATACACAACATTCAGAGAAAAACGGTATAGGAACATCTCTAATTTCCCATCAAGGACATTTAGAGAAGCACGCCTTACTAATGTAGAAATTCATGTGAACCTGTGGTTACATTAAATGAATAGTAAATTCAGCCGTCTAATAACAGTAAAACTTAAATTATCTAACCATGATGCAGTTGTCCTAGATCATGAAAAATTTGAATATAAGCCAGAAGCCCTTTTTAAGAATATTTATTAAAAAGACACTAATTGCGCATACCTACATTTTACGCGATTAAATTCAGCTCTGAATGGCAACTGAAAGTTATTATTGTGTCTGGCTAAAAATAAAATCTATTTTGTTCATTTAAAGAAAATAAGGAATGTTTGACCAAAAGCAGATAAATCACATCTCACGTAAAAGCAGGGATGGCATTGAGAAGAAGAAGCACTGCTTCCTGGAGCCCCTTTGTTTTATTAATAGGAATATACTGTAATTTAGCAGGAAGTTGGAGTTCGGGTTAATCTTTAACAAAACAGCGTGTCTCGGCGAGGATACGCAGGGCTTCGGTGAGTCGTTAAGTTGTCTGTCTCGGGGTTTGCAGGATGCCTTGTGCACAGCTGCACTCTGCTCCGGATGCAACAAAAAGAGCACACACGCACGCAAAGAAAAAGGAGGACAGAATTTTTAGTTTTTAACACAGCGGTATCATCTTCACTGTGACAAACGGTTTCATACAGATACGAGCTCACAGCTGCCATTCGATACTCCTGGAGATGTGGAATTGGCCCGGGCGGCTCATTAACGTACAGAAATAGAAGATGAGGTTTTTTACTGGAAGTGTGTGATCATTTGGGGAATAATTTGGCCAGGTGTATTTACCCTTCATCAATGGCATTGAGAGAATGGCGTGCGTTTAGCGGTGGATGCGGCACTCTGGTTTGTTGTTTAATATAAAGTGCTGAGAGGTGAACCTGTCTCCTCAAATTGATTTTGTTTTCATGGCGTCATTGTATTTCTTGAAGGATGCGCGTGTCATCCACACGATCTCTTACAACCCACTCTGTGTCTGTAGGTATATCTTGTTATGTAATCAAGTGTAGGGCGGTCCAGATGGATAATGAAGTCTGCTATCTGTGTTGATGAAGCAGGATGTGGTCTTGCCGAGAAATTGGTGGTAACAGAGTGGTTGAAAGTATTGGCAGGGCAGATATTACAGGAAATGCTTTCAATGCGTTTAATTCCTGGCATACACAACCAGTCTTTTTTTTTTTTAATGAAATCATGTTTCCAACGTGAGTTTTTTTTAAAATATGTTACAAACCGCAGCATAAACGCGAATGCGGCCCACGTACGTGTGACCTATGTTTTGGTCGCTTTATCAACACCGCACACTCGGATCTCAGCATATTTACAAGTTTCGCTCAGAGTCGGGCCACAGCATTACATTTCAGAGTGACTCCCGAGCTAAATTCAGATGAGCACTCACTATGACATCCTATACCATGACACGTATGGCTGGTTGTATTTGACTGGCAATGTTGACCATTAATGAGCATGACTTGTTTGATATCCGCGTCGACACCGGTGCGATGCAGTGCCTTCAAATAGCTTTGCTCAGCTGATTACACAAAAAAAAATATATAGCATCTCTACCACTAGACTGATGAATCTGCAGGGCCGGTATATTGATCGATATTATGTGCGATATACCCCCAGCTTGCAGCCTATTAGGTAAAACCAGCTAAAACTAGTCCTGCAATAGGTTCTGCCTTCATGCCGGTTATAACGTTCAGTCTGTGTGCAAGTTGTTTTTCGAGAGGTGCGGATTCACCCAAGAGACTTTTGGAGGCTGCAATTTGTGGAGTTAAAAAAAAAAAAAAAATGTCTTTCCATTTCCTTTTGTCCACCCCATTTATTTCAGTGAATAGAGGCTAAATATGACAAACGCTGTCTGTGTAATGCTGTGCAGCGCAACATTAAAACACACAACATCCTCCAAAACGACAATACAGTGGAATGAACACAATTTAAAACATAAAAAAATACGAATCGTTATAACAGTCACAATAACCTTTAAGGGTTTTAATCCTTTATATATCCAATTCAATATCTCAGGATATTAGTTCTCTCATATAAAACATATGCAAACTGCATATGATTTGGCTGCAGACTGCTTGTGGGACGAAAGACATTTGAAGATGTCACCTTTGACTCCGTGTCACCGTAATGGGCTCATATAAAGGCAGATACCCCGCCGGAAGATTTTGTATGGTGCAATGTAAAGCTGATAAAGCAACCCGTCAATAAACCTTGCTCGGCCACAGAACATAAAGCTCCAGACCAATACAACAATACAAATCATTTCCACAACTCTTCATGCTGTAACACATGTGAAGAGGCCTAACGGATGTGCACGTGTGTGATTACCATCTGCCCGAATTTGGGTTTGTGCTGATACGTCCACAAGGCCTCTCCGATGACCACTGAGTTTGTGCTTAGTCCACATTTGCGAGTCACGCTTGTTTCTCTGTTGGCCGCTACACACTATTTAGCGGTGAATATGTGCTGCATTTCCCAGTTTGTGTAGAATTGCAAACTGCATATGATTTGGCTGCAGACTGCTTGTGGGACGAAAGACATTTGAAGATGTCACCTTTGACTCCGTGTCACCGTAATGGGAATTTTACTCTGCTGCCTGATATTTGTCATGATTATTAGCGGCAGTGCCCAGCGGATTGATCTTTAATAAAATAATGTATTGAAGTTCTTGGTTGTTGCAGTAATTTGAATGATAAAATGCCCAGAGGAACATGGTGTAATAAGGAGAGGGGCTTTTGGGAACTCTACTATCATCATAATAATAATAATAATAATAATAATAATAGTGGATGAGCCCATGTTGACCTACATCTAATGCAAATGAACATAAATGTAGACAGCCGTGTCTTCTTTTAAAACGAACCCTGAAAACAACGTCATCTGACTATTTTTTTTGACTTCTCGCTCTATGCAAACGAGGGTAGAATTACCTGAAGTGTCTGTGGAAAATGTCATCACACCGACCTGCTTTTTCCACATGTCCCATAAACCACTTGCACATTCTTCGCCACCTCTGAGGTATGATGTCATTTCTTGTGAACACACCAATTATTACATTTTTTTTGTTGCACTTGCCGGCCCTGTTTATTTCCAATAGTATTCTGACAAATATGTTGGGCATTAACCCCCGCAGGGTGCGACTTGGTGCTGCAATGTGCGTCTGCCTATAGGTTGTCGATTCGTACGACAACACTGCAGTAATGATCAGGTTGTCCCTTGGAAATAAACAGCGCTCCGCAGTCGGCTCACTCCATTCAAACTGTGCCCGGAAAGGGGAACAGAATCCATGTGGCTGCATCAGGGTCATTTGTCAGGGGGAAACTTAATCTAATGTCCTATCCAAGGAGCTGATAGGATCAGCTGCCGCAGAAGTGTGCACTGTTCAACAGTTTCATGCAGGGGGCTCTGCAGTCACTCTACAATCTGAGCCATTTCACCTGCTCCAGATTTATGTTGCAGTTATATACGTTAGCCTTTGATTATTATTCATCGAACGTGTGAAATATGAAACGCACCTTTGTGTTATCGAGGGCAACGATGATAACAACAAAGGTTTGCATCAAATGCCCAGTCAGCTTTTGCAGTCTTGGTTTATTTTGGTCAGAGAGTCATGGATTTGAATCACAACAGCAACGTTCTATTATTTTCATATAATGTCATCTTTTGATTATTCTTTTGATTGATAGCCAAAGCGCAGGTGATGTATTCGGATATTTTTCCCTCTCCAATCGTTCAAAGCCTGAAGGTATTCAATTGTACTCTAAATGACTATGATGCAGAGATGCCTGGTGACAAAAGTAACATACCTCTAAAGTGAGGTATCAAAAACGAGTTTATTGGCTTCTGTAACTCAAGTGGTCCGTTGGGAATGGCTTTATGCATTTCTATATGGAACCTGTGAGGAATGTTGGAAATGGTGTGGAATGTAGGACGGCGTGCTGGGGGAAGTGTTGGTGTGTGTGTTGCAGGATGCTTCCTCTCATATCTCTTTATTTCCTGCATCTGTCTGAGGAAAACGGCTCCAAATATTTTGACTGGAACCACTGAAAGTGTTTTGTAACCCATCGGCCCCGTCGAAGCCGCCTCGCTCTCTTGGCGGAAGTCTGCTGGCCTGTGTGGCGGCGAGGAGCAACTGAGATATGATGAAGGGAGCTCAGCGTTTGCTCCGATTCTGCATGAGAAGACGTCCTCTAAAGAAAAGATAGAAAAAAATGCCTCAGAAGAGAAATATGCACATTCTCACCTATACCCAAACACAGATGTGGTGTGTAGGCGACAAAAGCACAGGATGTGTGGTTCGGCTGCAGGAAGAGGAGCAGGAGCGGCGTGTGTGTGTGTGTTTGTTTGTGAGTGTGTGTGTGTGCGTGTGTGCGGGTGCGTGTGGGTGTGTATGTAGCAGGAAAGTCCTGGCTGCAGGTCTTTAACTACTACTCGTGCAGCTCGGATAAGAACCAGTTGAGCTGCTTTTCAGTCTCCTCTCAGACATTTTCTGGCTGTTCCTCACTGCTTATTAAGTCCACCAAAAATGGTTTCAACTCTCCTGTCTTCCCCCCCCCCCCCCCCCCTTCCCCCCCCCCCCCCCCACCTGCAAAAAAAAAAAAAAAAGTCAGATTCTGATTTGTGAAATGAAATAATAAAACACTGAAACTAATTGTTTATAGACTAAACAAGGTATTATTATGAAGTTTGTATTTTTGCCCCATTCTGTCGCGCAAATAACGCCTCCAAGCAAACTGTGATAATACGAGTTCCGAACATGATGTGAAGTATCATTGTTCATTTACATAATTTTCTTTCTGGGCCAACCGTTTTGCGCACGTAGGCCCAAAGAAAACGAATGGCATCTGTATTGCATTTGCATGAGAGTTGAAGCCAATATTGTGCATGCGACTGAATACTGTCGCCTGTCTTCCCCCAGTTGACATTCGCGAGATCCACGAGATCCGTCCTGGACAGAAATCCCGGGACTTTGAGCGCTACATGGAGGACTCGGCATCGCGGCTGGACCAGGCTCACTGCTTCGTCATCCTGTATGGCACCGAGTTTCGCCTTAAATCCCTCAGCCTGGCAGGTGCGTACGGGAAACGCACTGAATAGATAACAATATTATGACCGTGTCCCATTTATTTACGTTGTCCGAGATCGGAGATGTGCCCTGAAGAGCCTTCCAATCTTTACAACAAACGACTCGGATCCTTGTTGAATCTTGTTGCTTCTTTTTCTCAGCAACGTCCGATGAGGAGATGACCATGTGGGTGAAGGGCTTGAACTGGCTTGTAGCCGACACGCTGAAGTCGCCGACCCCTCTTCAGATAGAGAGGTAAACAACGTCGATGTAAATACACACAACACATCAAAGTCAATTTCTTGATTTATTTTTTCTCCCCACATGAATCATTTTAAATCTGTTTTTTCCATTTTTATTTTAGGTGGTTACGCAAGCAGTTCTACGCCGTTGATCGCAACAGAGAAGACAGGTAAGTCGGCTCATTGGAAAACTGCAGATTTAATCGGATCACCCGCACAGGAAATGAATGTAATTGGATAAAAGTCTATTGTTTGGTGCGCCTGTTGCGTGCCCCTTTCCCCAGTGTAGCGTCTGGGGCAAATAGTAAATCAGGCTAATGCGAGAGCTGCGTTGCGGCGCAGTGAAGGAACTGAGCTCTCAGCCGCACACCGGCACCTCTTCCTGCCGCAGGAAACAGACTGCAGAGGATGGAGGAGATGCACGGAGGTGTTTGGCTCCTACATCCATCTGACGAAAGAGCGGGCCTTTGTTACGCCGTGGGGGTCTTGTCTTCTCCGGCCAAAACATTCCAGGCTGTGTAGTAAAAGTGAGGCCATGGAGCCCAGGCTGAGGGCGAGGTTCAGCGTGTGCAGGTTTTTTGGCGTGTCTACGTGCGCAAGTCGGCATGCGTTGTCGTGCGCTCATGGAACGTGCGTGTCCATGTTTGAATTTCAACCAAAAAAGTGTGTGTGCGTGCGTGTGTGTTTTAGGATATCCTGTAAGGATCTGAAGAGCATGCTGTCCCAGGTCAACTACAGGGTGCCCAACATGAGGTTCCTCCGAGAGAAGCTTCCGGTAAACACCTCCCACTTACCGCCGACTCCCATCCCTCTGCCCCCTCTCTCCCCCTTTCAGCCTGATCTCGTGCGAGGCCGGGGGATTTCTGATTAGTCATTCGCGGCCCTTGTTGCTCTCTTTTATAGGACTCGGAGCTGAGGAATGGAGACGTGTCCTTCAGTCAGTTTGCCCATCTCTATCGCAGCCTCATGTTTGACGCTCAGAAAAACGTAAGTGCAGCGGATTTTATCTACCCACAGGCAGTCCTGTCCCGGCACTTTCATCCCCCAGCTCCCCCGTGTCATGCCCCGCCAAGGCACCCACCCCCCCTCCATCTGTCTACTCTCAAATGGCTTGGAGATCAATATGCACCAGTTAAAAACCCAGCAAACCCCTCTGGTGGAGGCCATTAGGACACAAACACACACAAACACAAACACACACACACACACACACACACACACACACACACACACACACACACACACACACACACACACACACACACACACACACACACACACACAAGGAGGCCAGCCAGGGTCAGATTAAATGGATGACCTCAGTGGCCCCCACATGGACGATCCAGCCCCCGACAGGATGTCTAGGCTATCATGCATATTGGAAAGAACCTGCACTTTGATTAATGAACTGACATCTCCATCTTTTTTTTTTTTTTTTAAACCAATCTTTCAGTTGGAGATCCCGTTTCTGCAAAGGTAGGTCGGCGCAAAACAAATACAAACACAGCTTATCTCTTTGCAGGTGTCACAGGTGTGTGTTTAACCGCGACTTTGTCCCTCAGGTTCGTCGACAGACCGGAACAGAGGATCTCCTTGGAGGACTTCAAGAGCTTCCTGCTGGAATCCCAAAAGGTGATTATCTGTGGGCTTTTGAACGCTTATTTTATTCTGAGACGTGTTTCCTATGCGCGTGCTAATGCAAGCGGTGTTTGCCTGTGATTCCAGGAAATGTGGGCAACAGACAACACGGTTCAGGAGTTCATGTTTGCCTACCTGAAAGACCCCCTGAGGGAGGTGGAGCAGCCTTATTTCCACCAGGACGAGGTACACACACACACACACACACACACACACAGGCTCGCCTCCTCTCACACTTTCTGTCCTCCCCTTTTTCTCCCCTTTTTTTTATGACCCTTTTTCAAAGGGCTTTGCTCACCTACAGAAAAATGTAAAGATATTTTCAGCCCGTTATGTCTTTGGAAGCCCCCCCCCCCCCACCGGTGTTGTCAGCGTGGGTGGGCCACGCTCAGAAATTGCCAAGGATAGCCGTGACCTCAGCCCGAAGCCCCTCCTCCCACGCAAATAGAAAAGGTTATTGACTGTGGCGCTGCGAGAGAGTTCTGCAGGAAGCGTCGGATGCATTTTGTGGTCACCATAAAGCTGACGAAAGAAAAGAGATGGCTGATAGGAGCCCATCTGCAGGGAGTTTGGTTATATTCCTTTAGATGGCGCGCGTTCAGGCCCCGCTCATGCTGAAATGAACATCCAAAAACACCACCCCCCCGAAACAGTTTATAAAACATAAAAACATTTCCTAGTTCACACACAGTAGGAAGTACAGGCTACACAGCTGTGGTATTCTTCCTCCGACCACCACTACCGTTTTTTCACAGATCCAATCCGAATATTCATCTTCTGTACTCCCGGACTGCAATTCCAAAAACCTCTGTCCACTGTCATTTATGTATTTCGAACAAATAAATCAAAATGATGGAGTATTCTGGCAGTGCGTTAAAAAGCAAGTCTGCTTTATCATTTCCTTTCTGATGGTGACCAACATCACTAACTTGCAACGCTATCTACTTGTTAACACATATGTAGTAGTAATTACAAGTGTTCTAAACTAATATGTAAAATTGTAAACTTTTGTATCTTCTCACGGCTCTCGTCTCTCCTGTCTAGTTCCTGACCTATCTGTTCTCCAAAGAGAACACCATCTGGGATTCCTCCCTGGACCTAGTGTGTCCCGACAATATGAGCAACCCCCTGTCCCACTACTGGATCTCCTCTTCGCACAACACGTAAGGATGGACGTTTATTTTTTTCCCGTGCGGTATAACCAATTGTGGTCGCAGCCTGGGAACGTTGAAGTCCGGCGTCCTGTCTTGAAACCTCGCGCCAAAAGGGCCTTTTGTAAAAAATCAGATAAGCGTGTATTATTTGACAATTATGTCGCCGAATGAGATCCAGGCACGTATTTAGCAGGAAAATGTATTTTTCCTCCCATTGAAAAGTGTGTGAGAGGCAGTTTGAATGGTAACCTTGTGTATTGGTTGTGAAACAATACTGGGGCTGCAGGGACCGGAGCAGCGGAATGAAAACTTCCACGTTGCTTTGATTATGTTTGAATTGACCGGCTGAATGAGTAAGGACTGTTTACTCCATTCAACAAAAGAGAAAGAGCCCCTTTAGGATTAGCAGCATCAATGAGTTTGAGCCACCGCCGTTGAAAAGGTGCGTGTTTGGGGTGCAGTCCCTGACGTGTGAATCTTCTGAAGGACTGGTTAGATGTGTGTGCCGGAATGACTTTTGACTATTTTTAGCTACCTGACGGGAGACCAGTTTTCCAGCGAGTCGTCCCTGGAGGCGTACGCTCGCTGTCTGAGGATGGGCTGCCGCTGCATTGAACGTGGGTAAACGCACACACACACAGTCAATCGCTGCCCTTTGACTTTAAACCCAGGTCAACCTTTCATGCAGCTGCCACACCCTGACTCGCGCAGTTACTGTTGCATAACGAGGAACCCTTGTCAAGCAGGTTTCCGTACAGTTAAAGGGTCACTTTTATCCAGAAGTAAACGGACGTCCAGAAAAAATATCGAAATCTGTGCACTGGTTTACATTTACATTTTGCTTTGCGGTATTGTAGAAGAAAATGACGCTGTGAGTGTGTACGTGTTTATTTTCAGTGGACTGCTGGGATGGCCCTGATGGAATGCCAGTCATCTACCACGGACACACCCTCACAACAAAAATCAAGTTTTGTGATGTTCTGACCACCATCAAAGAGCACGCCTTTGTCACATCCGAGTGAGTCTCAATGAGCGCAACCCACTACTTTCTTTTTTCTTTTTTTTTTTTTTTTTTTTTTTTTTCTTTTCTTTCTTTTTTTTTTTTTTTTTTTTACAGCCGTCACTGGTGAAGTGTCAGCACACACACACTCAGAAATGTGGACAGGCTGTAGTGACGTGACTCCTCTTTGTTGTGTGTGAGAAAATGAAATGAGAAAATCTCACCCACACTGCAGATAAAAAAAAAAAAAAAGAAAAAAAGCATATCTATGGAGTTGCTCTTAAAGTTTGGGTCTGTGCTCCTCCCACAGCTATCCCATCATCCTGTCCATTGAGGACCACTGTAGCATCGTGCAGCAGAGGAACATGGCCACCCACTTCAGGAAGGTGTTCGGAGACATGCTGCTGACCAAGGCGGTGGACATCGCCGCGGATGGCCTGCCCTCGCCCAACCAGCTGAAGAGGAAAATCCTCATCAAGGTCAGGAGCCACGGGGAGCCCCCAGACAATATTTGCTGCTTCTCTTATTGTCCAGGAAAAGGCATAATGTTTCTGATCCGTCCTCCTCTCCCTTCATCCTCTGCAGCATAAGAAACTTGCCGAGGGCAGCGCCTATGAAGAGGTCTCCACCTCCACCCCCTACTCGGAGAATGATATCAGCAACTCCATCAAAAATGGCATCCTGTACATGGAAGACCCCATCAATCATGTAAGCACGCCCAGTAGGTGCGAGTGTCGTCCGAAAGGCGATTTGAGGAAAGAAAGAAAAAAGTTTATATTCAATATCTATGCTCTAAACCTAAAAATCCCCAAACTATGATAATACTATCAAATTCATACATGTAAACGACAATATCTTATTGTCTGTCTGCATCCATCTACTATTGAACCCATCTGCTTTGTTATGCAATGTATGTGTTGTGTTACATTTTTCTGTCACAGTATTTCACATAAAAACACAAGGGATAAAATAAGAATGAAGGGAAATGACAGATTTCTAAACGTGTGAACTGCTTTTCTTGCCTCTCTTTGTTTCTCATGAATAAGACCCTCTCTTGCCCACTCTGACCCCTTTGCAGTGCAACACACGGATCCTCTTTCATATTTAATCAAAGTCTTGACCTGTATTCTCGTTCGCCCCCCCCGCAGGAGTGGTACCCTCATTTCTTTGTCCTGACCAGCAGTAAGATCTACTACTCAGAGGAGACCTCCAATAACCAGGGGAACGACGATGAGGAGGAGCACAGAGAGGTTCGTAGGCCTGATCTGCTATTATATAAATATGTATACATATATATATAGTTATATACACAGTTTATATAAACCCAAACATGACTTTAATCTGTATGGATTGTAACGCATTTACAGTATATTTAAAAGATTCACAATGTTGTTTTCGTGGCAGTTTGGACAGCGTAGCATCTTTGCATCTTCCTCTAATCTTCTAACCTCCTAGGTGACCAATGGAATGGACCAGCATGTGACGGAGAAGTGGTTCCACGGGAAGCTGGGCGCGGGGCGGGACGGGCGCCAGATCGCCGAGAGGCTACTGTCCGAGTACTGCCTGGAGACCGGTGCTCCAGATGGTTCCTTCCTGGTCCGAGAGAGCGAGACCTTCGTGGGAGACTACACGCTGTCCTTCTGGTATGATGCACAATATTCAGCATTCCATTTGAAGGTAAAATCCGGAATATATATATATATATATATATATATTTTTTTTTTAATAAAATGATTTAAATATAACTATCGATTTTACTGTCTGTAATACGCTGCAGAGATGTAGACCACAGTAACTTTGTTCTCGTTGCCTAGGTGAGGCCTTTGTTATATCAAATAACATCATGCCGGCCTCAATGGGAAACCTGCGTACATGTTCTATTTTCTATAGGCTCAACCTAATGGAAACAGCCGAGTCACACAGTGGCAGATCAATCACTGCCAATACCTCCCTTCGGTGATTGAACGTGGCTGTTGTCACCGTCTGAAACGTGATCGCTCACCTTCTGTCAGCGAAGGCAAAGACATGGGCTCAAAGCTAATCAGTCGTCGTGCGTGTCATTCACACGCAATGTATGGAAACAGCATATTTATATAGAATCGGAGTGTAGCGCGTTCAATAATGGCCCCTGGTGATTTTGAGCAAGCTTTCGCCCGCCTATGGTGATGTGGTATTGACCTTCCGTCACTCGTCTCTGCGCCAGGCGTTCCGGGCGGGTGCAGCACTGTCGTATCCACTCCCGCCAGGAGGCGGGCAGCCCCAAGTTCTACCTGACCGACAACCTGGTGTTCGACACGCTCTTCGCCCTGATCACACACTACCAGCAGGTGGCGCTGCGGTGCAACGAGTTTGAGATGAAGCTGACTGAGCCGGTGCCTCAGACCAATGCCCACGAAAGCAAAGAGTGAGCCCTGCCCCCGGATGCGATTGGATGTTGTTGAACCGATTCTCAGAGATGTGCCTTTTTGACGGGGTGACCCTTTCATCCGTCTTTTGTCGTTTGCACAAAGGTGGTACCACGCAAACCTCTCCAGGAGCCACGCTGAGAACATGTTGATGAGGGTCCCTCGGGACGGGGCTTTCCTCGTCAGGAAGAGAGCGGAACCCAACTCCTTTGCCATTTCCTTCAGGTAACTCATCCCGTTTTCCCCAGTGAGTCATACTTGGTTATTCCTTAGGCGCCCTTTTAATTTTGCGTGCAAAACTGCAAAGCGAGCCCAAATGGTCTGGATAATTGTCACCACTTGTAGTCGGTGAGTGACGGAGCGTCTCTGCGCTGTGCTCACAGGGCCGAGGGCAAGATAAAGCACTGTCGCGTGCAGCAGGAGGGTCAGACCGTGGTGCTGGGCACCTCCGAGTTCGACAGCCTCGTAGATCTCATCAGCTACTACGAGAAACACCCTCTGTAAACCCCCGCCCCCCCCCCCCCCCCCCCCCCGTTGCCCAACAGGAGCCGGACTACGGGTCACTGTACGAGGGCAGGAATCCGGGCTTCTACGTGGAGGCCAACCAAATGCCGACCTTCAAGGTGGGAGTCCCCGTCTTGAATTCTTCGTGCTTCCGAGCCGCGTATGTGGCTAATGTGTGTCAAAGCCTTCTGTCCCGTGTTTCCAGTGCACGGTGAGGGCCATGTACGAGTACAAAGCCCAGAGAGACGACGAGCTGTCCTTCACCAAAAACGCCATCATCTCCAATGTGGACAAACAGGAAGGGGGGTGGTGAGTGACTCGCATATTTAAGGATCCCTTTTGGCCCAAGGTCACTCGCGTGGATTGTCAGATGCCATCCTATCCAGACCCCGGGCTATAACGGATGACTTCTTAAAAATGATTCAATGTTGACAGAGCGCTTCCAATGAAATACACCGAAGCCTATCTAGCCTTCGAGGCACTGGTTGTAAATCCTCTCACATGACGCTATTCAGCTTCTCATTACTCCAGACAATTCCAGTCGGGGGGGAGAGACACACACACACGCACACATATACATGCACACAGGAGAGACATGATGAGAGACAATGGTTGGAAAAATAAGTGAAGGAAAGGAAAAGTGAAAAGGACGTGCTAAAAATGATTATTCCGTTATAATGATTGTTGTTGTGACTTATAACGCATCATTTAAACTTAAACTGAGTTAACAAAAAAACGTTGAAAGAGAATTAGGTGCCCCCCCCCCCCCAACGATGCAGAGATATGTACGTGGGAAAAGATTAGTTTAAAAACCAGCATGTTATCTCATGTTTTTGTTTTCTCTCTCAGGTGGAAGGGTGACTGTGGGGGGAAGAAGCAGCTTTGGTTTCCTGCCAACTACGTGGAGGAGATCAGTCCGTCAGCGGCAGAGCCTGACAGAACTGTGAGGATCAAACGCACAAACGCACAAACGCAACACGGGACACAGCCCCACACACACACACACACACACACTATGTGTTTGCACATTTGAAATGAAACGCGTGCACCTGTTTCTGCCACACGGCGAGCTCGGGCCTCAACTCCGTCATGTATCCGCGTGTTTCATATGTTCTATATGGATCACAGCTTCAAAAAGAGGACGCTACGGTCTGCCCTAATCCCCCCTGTTCCTCCCTGTAAAGCAGGAGATAACGGAGAACAGCCCTCTGGGGGATCTGCTGAGGGGAAGCGTGGATGTTTCTTCCTGTCAGATCGGTGAGTGGCCCCTCTCCTTCCTGTTCGCCTCGCCGCGGGCAACCCTCCCGTTTCTGTCCGTCCTACGTCTGCGCGTTATCTCCTTAATCTTTGTTTTGATTACGAACACAGCACGCACCACCTTTGTGTGTGATTTTTTTTTATTTTATGTTTCCCACTTATTATCTTTGTCATTCTCACAGCTCTTTATCTGGTCTTTTATTGACATTCCCTCAGTCCACGGCTCGATACAACACCCATTAGTGTTGTTGTGTCAAGGATTGTCGTGACCTCAGCTCATCCGTTAACGCTGGAGGCTGTTGCTGTGTCTGTGGGTGGCTCTTTGGCTCCATCTAGCTACATGGGAAAGATCGAGTGGAAGACTCCGGAGTGATGCGGCCGAACTGTGACACAGGGCTCCTGTGTTCCGTAGGAGCAGACGTTTTACACCCAGTGTCGATTTTAAACCGACTTCGGCTGCAGTGATCTTTTTTTTTTTTTTTCACTCTTGAAAATGAAGATGAATGTTTGTGTTTTTTGTGTTTCATTGACCAAACCACTATAATGACTCCATGTCCAAGCCGGAGTCAAGAAAAGGGCTGAGCCGACAGCCGTGCTGTCTTTTTGGAACATCTTTTTTAAAATGTAGCCCCTTGATCTAGATTTAGTGTCTTTCTTCTTATTATTTAATACCTTGGGTTCATTCATGTAATCAACGTCTCGCATTGGGGTGGTTGGAGCAAGGCAATTTCCCACTTCCTTATTGTAGGTCTTTCTTTTCTTTGATCCCAACCCCTTTTCTTGGTCTTCACTTCAGTGGTGCGTCCCGACGGGAAAGGCAGCAGGCCCCACGTCTTCTCCCTGGTGCCGAATACCTCCATGCGGACGGGCGCTGTGCTGGACGTGGCGGCCGGCACCCAAGAAGACCTCAAGGAATGGGTGTTGAAGATCCGCGAGGTCACCATGACCTCGGAGGCCAAGGTAACCGTAGCAGGACTTGCACTTGCTCTATTTATCTAGTCTGGGGATCCCCCAGGAGGAGCTGGAAGACGTGATGGGGGAGGAGGAGGAGGAGGAGGAGGAGGAGGGATGTCTGGAATACCACCGCGTTTCAACCTCGCATCGGCCAAAGAAAAAGAATATATAGAAGGATACACGTTGTGCGACCGAGAAGTGTGTGTCTGTATTTAAGGTCGTGTCTCTGTTCCCAGCTGGAGGAGGGGAAGATGATGGAGAGGAGGAAGAAGATTGCACTGGAATTATCCGAGCTGGTCATCTACTGTAGGCCGGTGCCGTTTGATGAAGACAGTGAGCAATGCAGACTCTCCCCATTAGACCGCAAATATGCCGTTTAATGCCATAAACATAATTCAATATACATTATTCAATAATTCCATCCATAACTCGATGATTCCCGTGCGCTACACCGGTAGTTCAGCTCTGTCCCCCCCCCCCGACCCCCCGTTCCCCCTGCCATCTGCAGAAATTGGAACGGAGCGGGCCTGTTTCCGGGACATGTCGTCATTCCCCGAGACCAAGGCGGAGAAGTACGTCAACAAGGGCAAGGGCAAGAAGTTCCTGCAGTACAATCGCCTGCAGCTGTCCAGGATCTACCCCCGAGGCCAGAGGCTGGACTCCTCCAACTACGACCCGCTGCCCATGTGGCTGTGCGGCTCACAGCTGGTGGCGCTCAACTTCCAGACGGCAGGTAGGGGATCCGGGTTCCCGTCGGAGCCCATGAAGGGCGTGGACCCCAGGGCTGTCCCGTGCTTTCACACCCACCCGCCTTTCTACTGGCCTTTCTTTTTTCCAACGTTTCCCTCTCTCCCCTCTGGCGTGTGCAAAGACAAGCCCATGCAGATGAATCAGGCCCTCTTCATGCTGAACGGAAGGAGTGGCTACGTCCTTCAGCCGCCTATCATGAGGGACGACTACTTCGATCCGTTCGACAGACACACGCTACGAGGCCTCGATCAAGTCACCCTGGAGATAGAGGTAGTGATGGGGGGGGTGGGGGGCTTTGGAGACGTGAATGCACCAGGGTGGTTTTTTGTTATATACTCTTATTCTTTAAACAACAAGAAAAAATTGATCGTTTTGGGTCCCTGATTTGTTCGGCCCATCGTTCGTCATGAACAGTTGGGGGCCCTGGCTGTGACGCCTCGTTTTCATTGGCGCTTTAAAAGACTTAACATCTGATTGCTGAAATTGGCATAAAAATACAATTCAAATCTGGACAGGCTCTGACCCTGTTCCCCTCCTCTGAAGGTTTTGGGCGCCCGCCACCTGCCCAAGCACGGACGCGGCATCGTGTGCCCCCTCATCGAGATCGAGGTGTGCGGGGCAGATTACGACAGTGCCAAGCTGAAAACCGACTCGGAAGGTAACGGCGGCTTTGATTCGAGCCACTTATGCCCGTAAAGGGGTTACATATGCGTGGTTACTGTTCACTGGATACAGTATCCTCAATGTGTCATTTCCTGTACGGTCCTAGAAAAACAGGAAGTTGTACAAACGGCTCAGCCATGCGTGGTCCAACACTTGATTAAAGGGCCTCCAAGTAATGGGCCAGCGAAATGAATATTTTTTTACAGTTCCCATCTCTCTCTCTCTCTCCCTCTCCCTCTTTTTTGTCTCCCGCAGCTGATAACGGTCTGAACCCCACTTGGCCCCGGAAGCCGTTCCAGTTCAACGTCTGCAACTCCGCCTTTGCCTTCCTGCGCTTCGTGGTTTATGAGATCGACATGTTCAACGACCAGAATTTCTTGGCTCAGGCCACGTTCCCCATCCACGGACTCAAGACAGGTAGGAACCGCGGCGGCGGCGCGCTCTCTTGAGGTGACCGGAGCACCTTTTGAGCCGAGCTGTCGGATTAACGAAAGCCCGTCGTCTCTCCAGGTTACCGCTCGGTGCCTCTGAAGAACAGCTACAACGAGGATCTGGAGCTGGCCTCTCTGTTGGTCCACATGGATGTCGTCAGCGGAAGGGTGAGCCGCTCCACTTTGTCCTCGCCATCAATAAAAACCCAGCAAGCACTGATAAATTGTAGAACAGTAATCGGTCCAAGGTCCACGGCGTGTTGCCCATCCCACGCCTGGTGACAAATTGGACACTGGTTATTTACTGGGACCACTGACAATTGGTCAGATATGTAACCATCCGTAAAACTGCAAGGAGTCCATTTATTTCCAATTTTGTTCCGTTTTTGAACAGATTAAACGAACGAGATATAACATGTTGATTATTTCGCTTTGTTATCTTTGGTCAGATCCCTCTGAATGTGGGAAATATTCTTTGGAAATGAGCCTGTATGCTTAATGTGGCTAAACCTCGCATTCAACTGTAAAAGCACCAACACTGGAGCGTGAGTCTCATCTCTCTCTCTCTCTCTCAGGATCCTAACGGAGAGGTTCTGAGCCCGTTCCTCGCCGTTGGCGCCACGCCGGTGTTGGCGTCGACCCAATCGGGGCGCGAGCGTTTGGGGGATCTGAGCCTGGTGTCCTCGGCCTCCTCCAGCATGTCTGCTCTGCCCCAGTCTCCGGCCCAGGCCATGGCCTACCGCGGGATGGACGGCTCCTTTGAGTCCCGCTACCAGTCCCCCCTGGATGACTTCAGGGCGTCCCAGGAGACACTGTTGGACCACATGGACCCTCAGAACAGGGGGTGAGTGTTCGCCACGCTGTTTTTTTTGCGGTGAGTCTTTGAAGCCGGAGAAGATTCTAGACCTCCTCCTGTCTTTGTTTTCACCTCAGAATATTGCAGAGGACCAGAGTGGGCGGAGAGAACCGCGTCTAGGTCCAAGCCAATCGGGAGGGATTTCTGTTGCCCCCCCCCAACCACCCCACCCGCCCCCTTCGCCTCTCCCCGTACCGATGATGTCACTGACTGCTGTGAACACTGTTTCCATGGAAACGCCCACCACCGCTTTGGCCTACATTTCAGGCAGCTCTCCCGCCCTCCCCTCAACTCTCCCACACCCACCTCTTCCCCCCCCCGCCCCCCCCACCAGCCTCCTCAGCACTTGCCTGAGGAGGAAAAGGGACCCGGACGCAAGAAGTGGGAGGGAGGTGGACGCTCCGAGGAAGCTGACCGCCGCGGACAGGAAGAAGAAAACGGACATTCGCAGGAGAACACAAAAAACAAGGCGGAACAAGTTCCAGCTCCGGTCTGCTCATTTGCGGGACGGGTCCTCCCCTCTTGTGTTTTAGTGTGCACAACAGCTGCTTAGTAGGGAGGTTAGAAGGAGGGGCATCAGTTTGAAACTGTATCCCGGTAAAGTTCCTATGCTCTTCTCTATTTGGCGTCTCTGAACATATATATTTATTCCTGCTATGCTGTTGGCCAAGAAACAGCAGCAGCAGCCAACCTGCTCTCAAAGAGCTCCTGTATCCATGTTTTTAATTATTCTAATTATTTAAACCTTTAAACATTCATAATGTGACTTTTTTTTTTATGTATACGTGTAAAACATGAGGGCTCTCTAAGGCTATTTTTTAAAGCGTCACTCACTCTCTCCTCTTTTCTTTGTGGAGGAATGGGTCTGCAGTCTCGCACCCTAAACCCTGGAGGGATATTTTTTTTTTTTTATGTTCTCTCTCTTGTAAGGCATCAGGAAGAAGTCATAACCTGTTCGTGTTGGAAGGTGGTGAGAGAGAAGGCAGCATCCTGTTATTTCCATTTACACACACACACACACACAAACAAACAAACGCAGAGCCAGTTGTTTTTTGATTTACATTCCAAAAAAACTGCACATCATTCCATTTTCCACGTTCGAACATCCGTTTCCTTCGCTAGTAGTCTTACTCCTCTACGATTGTGTCTTTTTAACACCTCGTCTTGCGATAAAGCAGAACAGGAAGCAAAACCTGACCTCAGAATAGGTGGTGTTGAATGATAATACTGCTCATGCATTTTCCTTCTTTTTTTTTTTTTTTCTTCCTCTCGCTCAGATTTGTATTATTATTATTATTTTTTTTCCTCGTGTCATTACATTGTTACCGCATGTTTCAAGGACAGCACAGTTGTCTCGTCAGTCCTGTGATTGTCGATTGGGCCTCGGGCTAAAATGACAGCACTGGTTAACGTGATCATTTTATCAGATGACATATTATCACAATAAGACTGCGGTTTGAGCGAGGCGTCTCAAGTTCCTCGGTGTACAATGATGATTATTACTGGAACTGGGGTAGTAGGTTATGTTACAATTTCTTGTTTCCCTGTGATCATAGGATTTCTACCTGAATGTGACTGAATGACATTTGGGGAAAAAAAAAGTGGCAGTCCGTTACATTTTATTCTTTTTATATTTGTTCCCACTAGCTGCCGCCATATCTGACGTAAGTTTTAGTACAAACACTCGTCTCCTTAATTGGTTTTGAGGTCCCAAGAAAAAGGTGTCTCGCTGCATCCAGCTTATTTTGGTTGTCGTCTGAATTAGACAATCCAGCACTGATGGGAAAACAGTGAGAAAGGGAGACACACATACGGAGCTTTGAGTGTGTGTGTGTCTGTGGCCATGACGTTTTAACTAAGCTGTTTTATCTGTTTACCCAGGAGGATTTTAGGTAACAGTTAAATTGCCACTGGCCTTGAATTTGTTTCTGATGAAATGTGCAAGCGGTGCAAACCGCCAGCTCAAAGTGAATGCCCTACACTACACTTGTATTGGTTACTTTATTGAATTGAATTGAATTGAAAGTCCTTTATTTAGATCTTCATTCTGCCTTTGACTTATAAATGTTTGTCTAACTTCTTGATAGGTTTTCTCCTCAGTAAATGTGTCCGTAAAGGCTTAGGAAGCTCTCATCTCCTGTGTGAGAGTTTTTCTTTTTGTAGAGTAACATACTTTGCTTCAGGCGCCGTCGTAGCCGTGCTTCTGTCCCTGATGGAGGACGGAGGTGCCCGGGGCGGGGCGGAGGACTGGCTCTTTGTTCGAGTCCTTGTTATCAACGGTGTTGTCGCTCTGGGCTTGTATGGGAAAAGGCGTTTTTCTCTGCGCCCGATGACTGTATGATGTAAACTCAGTATTCTCCACTCGGTGTTGGAACACTGAGGCTCACCTAAGCCATATAGTATGAAGGTCAAAGCAGGGACGGGAGTGGAAGCTTGAGGTCTCACGGAAACCTTTTTTCACATCTTTTTTTTCCTATTTTGTGCCGATATTTAATCCCAAAGTTCCTCTATATTCCATTTCTTGTTGCCGCCATTGAGGGTCTTTGTGGAGAGAGCTCTCCTGCCGGTGCTGCGTTCCCCTGATTGCTGACCCGTCTGCTAACGTCTATGTGCCTCCATCTTTGTACACATCACATTAAAGCCACATCATACGCGGTGCACCCGCACTGGGGTTGTTGCTTATTATGACTGGATGGACTTATTCTCATGTATGGAGCGTGTTTGGTTTGTTGTATTTGTTACGCCGGGACGCACGAGTCACACAAGGTCAAATCAAACCGAGTGACTAAAGGGCAACTGTGTGGCTACACGGGGCCTTGAGTGTCATGTGTGTCCCGTACCCCCCCAACCCCCCAATTTTTTTTCTTTTTTTTTTTTAAACTCATTTAGAGTCGCCTTTCTGTAATGTGCCTAAACTATGGAGCGGAAAAGTATTCATTTTAATTTTGCCTTTCATATGAAACATATTCAAGCCTGAAAAGCAAATAAAATACTTACTACTTTATACTATTCTGTCTTACTTTTGTTTTGCCTCAACATGTGACTCAATGGTGTGACTTTATACAGTCGTCAAATGTTGAACACACCAGATTGTTTTGGTTTTATCATCATGAGATACTAAACCACAGGAAGAGTGTGCTGAGGTTTCAGTGTTTGATGTGCCAACAGCAGTCGGTGGAAATAACACTTGCTGTATTGCTGATAGAGGCGGTTCAAGCTAAATATCAAACATTCCCCACTTTCACGGTCTGTCACTACTCTTTACTTTCTACCTCGGGCCGAAGCCGTGGATATTCCCTGCGTGTCGTCCCTCTTACACCAGGGGTCAGCACTTCGGTTTGACCATTGGTTCACTGTGAGGCCGGTAAAGGTTTGGATGTTTTAATTATTATTTGATTTATTTGAATGCATCAAATGTGAAACATTGTAGGAATGTATTCACGGACGGGTAACGGTTTGCATTTTAAGTTCTCGGCCATTTATCTAGAAAGAGTCACTAACCGAGGATTCGCTTGTCCAGGACAAAACGAGGAACACCTGTGCGCCTCATCCTCGCAAGTATCCAATCAGCCAATCACGTGGCAGCAGAGCAATGTTCACACTATGAAATCAGACTCAATCTGGATTTTTTTTCTGAAGCTGTCGGAGTTAGACGTTAACGGCGTAAATCCCTGGTCCTAACCCGCCATGTGTCAACAGTCCAGGCGGCTGTGGCTGATCTAATGGCGCGGGGAGTGTTTTCTTGGCACACTTTGGTTTCCAGTCTGTCTGAGTAATGCTACCGACCGTTCGTGCATCCATTTACTGCCACTATGTCCCCGTTTCTGATGACTGCTTCCAAGATATTTTTTCCGAAGCACAAATCTCAAACCGATTTCCTGAAAACAACCACCTTAGTGAACTTCCCCGAGTCCTCCAGATGTGTATCTGTTAGGATGCCGGTGGAAATGCGGACGGAGGATTCGCGGAGTGAAATGAGCAGATTTGATGTGAGGCAATCATGGCAACTTGGAGCAGCTTGGTCTGAAAACGAACGTCTCCAACATCTTGTTGAATCCAGGCCATGAAGGCCCCAAAAAAGGTGTTACCAACGCAGAGCTCTGTGAGTGTTTTTGTACGTGAGTATGCATCAAAGTAATGTTTGTAATTATGTTTATTTAAAAGAATAATAGATAGAGTTCACGTCTTTACATATTTTCAAGTCTAATTTTGTATATATGTATATATCACAAAGTTCAAACTTAAATGATTCAAACATGTATATTGGAATACATACAATAATGTATAATGCAGTTTTCAGGCTTTAGTGTTTTATGAATATACTCAGCCAGTGTAAAGTTTGCCTCTTGGAGTGGTTGGAGATTTAATGTTGGTTTTGGTCTTTTTTTTTTTTTTTTAACGAGGGATTTCTTGACTCATGTTGAATGAGTCAAGAAACACCACGTGATCGACTTCACTCGTAGATTTGTAGACCAACGACACACAAGGAGCCACACATTTATTACATTCTCTTTTATTCTGCAAATACCGTCTGTAAAAATGATACATCGAGCCTAAGTATGGAACTCTGGTAAAAGTTCACAGTTCTTTTACAGTCAAACTTTTATTCATACGAAATTCCCATTTAAAAACAAATCTACGTACACGTCCTTGACGCAAAGAAGAAGCACTTGATGCTACAATACAAACCAGAGGCCATGATTTCTCAGTATATCGTGTCCTCCTTTGTTTTAGACACAACGGGGGGCTTGCCCTCCGAGAATGAGACCATCGCAGTCATTTTCCCCACGTACGCAACGATGTTCTGTTTCATTCCACCAAGAAAAGCAAAAAGCAAACAAAAAACAAGTGAGTCCAGAGAGCCGTCCAAATCAGTGCTGTGTTTCGCATAAGATGCTATGAACGGCCTAGTTAGCACGTCTAGCTGCGAGCGTGAAGTCAAAGGGTGAGAGTGCTTTTTGGTGGTATATATTTTTTTTTTTTTTATGATGAAAATGACACAATTGGGCCAGAAAAAGAAGGTTCATATCATTTCCGTTAAGGCCTTGGCAAGCACCCTTTCAGAGAGAGGGGCAGGGGAAGAGCTGCGCAGTGTGTGTGTTTTTTCCCACCCAATAACAAACCATGAACAGTGTCTCGCATGATTCCTCGTCTGAGGGTTGACCTGATCGATAGCTGTCCGAACCCAACCCCCCACCCCGGATCAATATCTGCTGAGCTCTCAGTCTTTGACCACATTTCTCCCTTCTTTTTTTTTTCTCCTTTTCAGCAGGCAGGCAGAACAGACACGGCAGAAAAAAAGACCCTCATCCGTCCATCTACCTGCACGTCCGTTTCTACTGGAACCTTTGTCTGAAGGTAAAAAAAATGGTGGACGGGAGGAGATTGGAGATCGAGCGAGTGTGTGTGTGTGTGTGTGTGTGCGTTAGTGAGGGTGAGTGGATGGATGAATGGGGGGTTGGTGGCTTTCGCGTCCTTCTCATCTAGCGGGGGAGGTCATGCTCTCTCTCGAGAGAGGGGTGTGAGCGAGAAGTAGAGAGAAGGGCGGGTGGCAATGGTTTCAAAGTCCTTTTCCACCCAGAGATCCCGTTACAACCATCTGCCATCTTTTTACACAAAGACCGCCTGCGTCGTGAACTCCGTCCCCAGACAAAAGGCCTCTTCAGCCACTTCCTGTAGCAATTACAAAAAAAGCAAAGAAAAAAGAATTAAAAATCCATCCGCAACACCACCAAGTCCAGAAACCTTCTAAATTAACACAGAGCACTGGTGTCTGACCGGCATTGCGTTAAAACCAATACCCGTCACAGCACGCCTCATTATGCGCAATTATCATTGTTGTATTTTTTTATGATGAGTCACCTTAGAGGAAAATTACACACATGACTGTAGGACATCTACTTTTACTTATTAACAACCCTTGAAAAACCAGCAAATAAAAAAATATTATTGTGGCTATTTCAGCCCGGGGCTGCTTCTGTTTTTGTACAGTTTGATAGCTTTATTAAATACATTTACAGAGTGCGAGTTTGGATTCTCTAGAACGCCGCCGCGTGTGGTCACAGAGGCTGCGAGGACCGAGCCGCTGGACGGCCAGTAAAGCTCGACGGCAATGTCTCCGTAATTGATCACGTGTTAAATATAAAAGGATGTGGGCGTGGACCGAGCCGAACGATCGACGTTTTGCTTTCTGCCGTAAACGCTACCTTCGGTGGGGTTCACCGTCTTGTCCGTGTCGGCCTCCTGCGCCTCTGTGTTGACGCCACACACCGACGGCTCCATCTTCTCCTCCGTCCCACCTCCTGGCTGCGATTCCTGCGGGGAGGATCCCGCTGTCTGCGGCTCGGCTGGCGCGGCCGGTTCTGCCGGTGCGGGTGCCGACGCGTGCGCCGCAACATTTCGATCCGTCTGAAGCGGAGCCGCCTTGGTCGAGAACCAGTGTCGCACCAGGTCTGCGGTCAAACCAGTCTCGTCGGCCAGTTCCTGCAACTGTGTGGGAGGAATTATGCGAGTTACTCAAAGGCTAGACGATGACAGTTTGTATTCTCAGGATTCCACGACATGGTTATTAGTGTGTCATAGATAGTGCAGTTACATTGGATTGATTGGGTTTACTCTTTTGTAAACAGGTGGCAAAAACATAAGTGACACCAAGTGATCCAGTGAGAACGAACTTGGTTGTGAAAATGAATCATTACTTAAAGGCACAGAGACGTCAGCGTCACAAAGAGCGCAAAATGGAGAGTGGGTACACATTTTTCTCCCCCCCACGAGTACCTTTGTCTCCTCGAGCCTGCCGTGGTCGTCGAGGTTGGCCTGGAGGATCTGCGCGCCCTCCGTCAGGAGGTCCTCCTCCAGAGCCGTGGTCTGGTACGCCTCCAGCCACTTCAGCTGTCCATTCTTCTGCACGTAGCGACAGTCCCCGAACCAGCGCACCACCTCGGGTCGGGGTAGCCCCGTACCCGAGATGAGCTCGTCGTACTGGGAGGCGCTGGGCCACTGGGTCCGGGAGTAGACCTGCTTGAGCAGGTGGAGCTGCTCCGCCGTCTTCTTGCCCCGGATAGCGGTGGGTTTGGGAGAGTGGGACGGCTTGGGCGTTGTGATGGAGGAGTGGGGGAGTTTGGGGGCAGAGGAGGGGCCGGGGGCCAGGGAGGTTGCGGACGCGCTGCCCTCCGACCCGTCGGCCTCCGCGTTGCCGCTGGCCTCCGTCACCTTCAGCATCTTCAGGTTAATTTTGATAGGGTTGACTTTCAGCTCTCCTGAACTATCCTCTCTCTGTGGCTCCTCCCCGTCCACCTCCGGCTCCTCCCTTTCTTGCGTTGCCCGATCTGCCTCCTCCTTCCTCTTCTCAGCCGCTACCCTCTTCCTCCTCTCGGCGAACCAGCCGTGGATCTCCCGTCTGGTCATCTTGGTCTCAGATCGCAGTCTGTCCACTTCTTCTCCGGCCGGATCTGGGTCCTGGACAAAGCTGGCCTCTAGTGTCTTCACCTAAACACAATACAGGTATAAGTCAATACTCAGTTGGTGTATAGAGGGAAATTGATGAATTGATTATTGATCAGCTGCTCAATGAGAAAATTCATCTGCAACACTCCACGCAAATGTTATACTTGGTGACTAATATAGGCTCAAATTTTTAGGGCACTTAAGGCAAGTTTTCTTCATTTATATTAAGGCAGTATCAGAGGACGGCTCGAGGGCAATTACTCCACCAATCACTCTGCACAGGCATGTACATGCACATGGACATTTTTCTGTGAAGCTCAGTGATCTGTCGAGCCAATTATTACCCTTGTCCCTCACCTGGTGGGGGTCCCTCTCCTTGTAGCGGATAGCGGTGAAATCCGGAGAAGGCGGTCGGGGTGCTCGGCGGGACGGCGTGGTGGGCGAGGTGGGAGTGTTTGTCGGGGTCGGACTCAGAGGTGCTGAGCTGTGCTGGGGTGTCTTTGCACCGGAGTTGCTGCTGCTTTCTGACAAGTCCAGGGGATTGGCACTGCCCGCCGCGCCGCTCCCCGGCATACCGGGAGCGCCCCCTGTTCCGGACTTACCGCTCGGCGTGCTCGTGCGCGAGCCTTTTAGGTTGCGGAAGTGGTAGCGCCGGTCACTGAACCACTTGCGGACTTCTCGGACAGTCAGCCCGGTCAGCGAGATGAGCCGCTCCACCTCCTCCTGGTCGGGAAACTGAGCCCCCTGGAAACTGTCCTTCAGAGCGTTGAGCTGCTCCTGAGACTTTTTGCCCTTGTAGAAGCTGGGGTCGAGGAAGGCGTTGGCGGGCGTGTTGGAGCCGGCTGAGCTGCCCGGAGGAGATTTGGAGGCCGGGGAAGACGAGTCCTCCGTTTTTGAGGACAGAGGGTCACTGCCGGCGCAGTCGACCTCGTCTGTGCTCGTCTCATTTTTCCCGCCGTCTCTGCTCCTCTGTCCATCGCTGCCAGTTTTGCCGTTGCTGTTAAAAGATCCGTCACCCGTGTTGACTTTGATGGCGCTCTGCAAAATGCCGGTGTTGTTGCCTGTGCTGCTGTTTTTTAGTGTATTTACATGGCTGCCAACCGCGGTATTGCTCGTGTCACTGCGGCCTGCGTTAGCAGTACCGCGTTTGCCATTCACACCGCTCACCTTCCCGTTGCTATGATTGCTACCTCCAAGACTGAGGTTGATGATGCTAGCTTGACTGCTGTTTACCACGTTGATGGCCCCCCCTCCCCCGCTCCTACTTCTATTAGTGCTGCTAATAATGTTGCTCCCAGAGCTGCTGCTGCCCACCGTCCCCACCACCATGCTGATGCCTTTGTCTGCCACCAGGGCTGCGGCGGGCCGGGCTTGCATCATGGGGCGAGCTGCAGCCTGCGGTTTGGGTGTGACGGCCAGGGCCACCGGAGCACTGCTGACCTGGATGCCGTTGGTCATCATCGGCTGCGTTACGATCACCCCGCCCTGGCTAACGAGAGACCCCTGCAGGATGTGGGGGATCCCAGTGGCTCCCAGTGATGCGGGCAGGACTGTGAAGGTGTGGTGGGCCGGGCTGTGGAGGCTTTGAGTTTGGTTCTGCGTGCCGCTCTGTGTCGTCTGGATGATGGTGTTGAACATCTTCCTCCTGGCCTCCTCGATCTCCTCGGGCGACCAGCTGATGCCTTGTTTCAGTCTCTGGGCCGTGAACCAGATCTTAATCTGCTCCTCAGGAAACTTTGTGACCACGGTCAGGTAGCAGAGTTCAGCCTTGGTGGGGTATGGAAATTTACTGAAGGAAGTCTTCAAGAAGGAAGAGGAGTCCATGGAGGCACTGTACGTTGGGATGCTGCTCAAAGGAATCATCACCTGCGAGGGGATCATTAATACGAGTTATATGAGAAACAGGCTTATTTTAACACAGCGTCGCATGAAATAGAAATTATAAAACAATTACTTTAGGGAGGTTTTTGGAGGCAGAAGGCGAGTAGGTGGAAGACCCATTTGCTGACACTGTGATTGATGCAGATTGGTGAAGGCTTCTGTTCTGAACCACTGATACCACCTGTAGCAAAGAGTTTTTAAAGAATCACATTTACTAATCCAAGACAAATCAAAACTGACTTTTCCAGACACTGAGAGAACTGTCCCTCACCTGTGTGATGGGGGTCTTGAGCATGGGTAGCGTTCCAGAGCCATTGACTATCTGAATTGCAGAGGGCAACGTGACCTTTGTGGTTCCGTTGTGGACTATCGTGGGGACATGGGTGACAGACACCGCAGCGGTCTGCTTTCTTTCCACCTCTCTGGAGGAAGCGACAGAGGGGGTGTCTAAGGAAGACTCGTTGGAGACAGGGTGGGACACCACTATCCGCTTGGGCTCCGATTTGCCCTTCAGCATCCTCATAATCGGGGTTTTGGTTATGGAAATCTCACTGTCTTTCCCTGAATCTGTCCCAGATATCAGACTCTGCTCCACCACGACCTTCCTGTCCCTCCTCCTCAGCTGTAACGAGGTGGTCCACGTGCTGGGGTGGACCCTGGCATTGTGCAGGGCCAGACCCTCGAACTTTGGCGCCGAATCCCCACAGCTCACACAAAGGAAGCTGGGGTCGGCACGGAAGTCTGGGTGTCCACTGTACACGTGATCCAGGAACAAATTGAGGTCGTGGGTTTCAAAGTTGCAAGGCTTGCAGGTGTACGTGCCGGAGCAGTCTCTGTCTGTGTCCAGGGCCTCTGGTTTAGAGGACTCTGCGGCGTCTAGGGGGCTGTGTCTGCCCCCTCCCAATACCATGGATTGACACAGAAGACCAGAATAGTCTCGTTCAACATCGTCTGAAAAGTGTATGATCTTGCTGGGTATCATACAAGGAACGGTGGACTTCCTCTTGCTGGCCATGGTGTGACCACGGGGTGAGAGGGGTCGGTCAAATGGCAGCGTGTGGGGTGGGAGTGGGAGGGGTTTCCGGTTGACTATGGACCAGCCGTGGGGGAAGGAGGATGGCGGGACTTGTCCATAGGTCCACTCGGAGTTCTCGATGCAATTGTGACTAAAATCCTGGGAATGGGAGAGGAGAACATATTAGTCCAAGTCACAATACAATAGGATACACCTGTAATTGTACTAAAAGTTTCAAGTGCAAATACGTGCAGAGATGGAAGACCAAGAGCAGAGTGTGAGCAGAGAAAGATTAGAAATCTCACGCTCTTCGCTGATTTCCTCTCAGCTGGAAGAAAAATCATGCACAGCTGGATGTTTTCAAGTAAAATATCAACAGCATGAATAATATTAAGGCCCTGTGAAAAGATTCAACTGAAGCCTTTGAAAAATCCAGAGTTGCTTGTAAATCATTAAAAAGACTAATCAAGCCCCCCCCCACCTCTCCTGGCGATCTCTTTTTACGAGGGCATTCAAACAAGCTCAGTCACTTTTTCACTAAAGGCATTTTGGGAGAGCTCCTGTCCTACTCCGATCATTCCCTTCCCCCAACTCTTTCTCACTTCCCCTCGTTCAGACACACCCCCACAGAGTGCACATTCTCGATTTTTTTTTTTTTTTTTTGGAAATCCCGTTTCTAAGTAGTTTCACTAAACAGCAAATCAGATAATAATAAAACACAAAAATAATAATACCAAAAAAAAATCTGATTGACATTTGAATAAATGTAATGTTCATGCGAAGGCCTACTTCACAATTGTGCAAGTGGGTGTTCCTTGGAAAGATGCCGCGTTTGCCCCGACAAACGAGGGTCAAACAAAAAACCTGCACATAAATGTGAAAAAAAAAAAAATTCAATTCACCTTTTGAACTCCCGTGTACGCACAAAAGGGGCTCTTGCAGAAGCTTCCTGCCCTCCCTCTTTCCATCGCTCCCTCTCTCTAACAGAGAGATAGTGATAATGGCAGTATCAGAGGACGGCTCGAGGGCAATTACTCCACCAATCACTCTGCACAGGCATGACACCTCGCACACATGGAAACAGAAGCTCACAAACAGTTCAAAGGTTTAAAACCCCTAAAAAGCCACACCAAATTCCAGGGCCCCTCCATATGCAAACACATTTAACAAACAAATCCGAGCTTAATGCAACTTTTCTGGCGAACAGCCACGGATTGAAACGAATCTTCCCACGCACAAAGAGAGTTCCCTACAAACGTTTAACTTATCTGGGACTGGTTCCGGTTTGAGCCTAACCCCAACATCTTGCCCAGGTGAGCAGGATACTCCATCATGCAAAAAAAAAAAAAAAGATTCTCTCATTCAATACACAATGTTAAGTGGCTCTTCTACCCACAAACACACAGGCTTGCTTTGTTAATACTCCCAGCAATGAACAGATGTACTTAAAGACGCTATGGGGCTCACTTTTCTACTGGCTGATGCTACTTACAACCAATCCCAGAAGTAAACTCATCATCGGTTTATGCATCTGAGCACCAACTTTTTTCTCTTTTCTCTGTGGATCAGAGCATGAGGGGTTAACGGCCAAATGAAGTTTGCTACTGTGGAGGGAACGTGATGCCCCCTTGTTCCCCTTTGCCCCCCCCGAGGTGAGTAACTGCCCTTGGCTGGGGTTGTTGTGCACCCATATGACGCCACTGCCTTTCAATTCGGCATCGGGGGGGCACCGCTCTGCCAAGGCAGGCTGGACACAAAGCCTCAAGGGTGGGCATTCTCCACCATCCATCACGTGGCTCCGATGGGTGTGGGTGGGCAAGCGAGAGGCGAGGAGAGAGAGCGAACGGGAGAGGACGGTGGGGGATGGGCAGCTGGTTTGGGGTTGGGGGGGTCTGGGGTGTTAACTGTCATGGAGGAAGCACTGAGGTGTTTCAGTGAGGGAAAAAATTCCTCACCGATACCCTCCTCCAACCAGCCAACACCATCCCACCTCACCCTGCCAACCCCCGCTCCTCGACGCCCCCTTCTTGCTCCAAGCTACAATCACACAGCCCCCCCGTCCCTCCCTCCCTCGTTGCACTGCAAAGCCTGGAATGTTCCAACCAACTCTACAGCCACTGGACATAACCTGAAATATAGCGTCGGCGTCTATATGTGCAGACGCATGTATTTCAGCGCCTCATGCAGCAGAACTTGATGCAGCAGCAACATAAGTGAACACGTGCGAAGGTGAATTATTTGCACATAGACAGATTATGCTTTGACACAAACTAACTTTGTATTGCACGCCAACCACGACCGACGGGTTCTCAGCAGAGGAGGGGACCATCAGCAACTCACACAGGCCTGGTCCAGGCGAGGACTGCAACAATGAGCAACAACACAATGAGCTGCTCATGTCTCAGCAACGCCAAGTTCCGAGGAGTTCTGTTGACTCACTGGCGTGAGCACTTCGGCCGTTTAACTTGAATCTGACTGCAGCACACAGGTTGACTGACCGTGTGGCGATGGTGGGCTCGTGTCGGTTATTTGTGTCGGCATTTGCATGTGTGGGTTTCCTGTAAGACGCAGAGTTAGTGGAGACGAGCGAGGTGGGGTGCCACACGCATGTGCTCTAGAGAAATGAGCTGGTGGGAGAGAGGGGGGGGGGGGGGGGGGGGGGGGGGGGTGCGTGTGTGCCTCGCGTTTGTGTGTGTGGGGGTGGCTGCCTGCATGCCTGTGTGTGTGACGCTTGTTTACTGAGGTAGCGAGGCTGCCATTTTTGCTGTGTGCGAGAGTCCGAGTCATCTCCCGATGACTCACAAAGACAATGTTTTTTTTCTCCCCCTCTTGGGTTCATCACCCATATTATCTATGCCTGGTCTATGGCTAAAGCTCAGCGGGACCTCCTTTCATCCCCTCGCCTGACTCTTGTCTAGGCCTGAACTATACCCTGTGAGCACAGGCCAATAATAGCACTCGCACACGGTTGGAATCCAACAGCTAATGCTAACAACGCATCCCCTAGTAGACAATACAGGTGTATCATCTCCATCTGTGTGTAACTGTGTTCTCCTTACGAGGATGGGGAACTATTTTTGTGTTTGTTCCATGTTTTTGTTGTTCCTTCCCCCTCAATCCTCCCCCTCTTCCAATCGTCTCCTTACCCTCTCCTTCCCCTCCTTCCCTCCCTCCCGCCGTTTGTTTTTCTCCTCCCTCTCCATGCAAGTTTGGCCAAGGGAGACAGGTCGGCAGCGCCACTGGTGTGTTACTGTCCCCATGGCAACCACCTCCTGCCCCCCCCCCCCTCCCCCCCCCCCCCTCTCTCTCTCCCACCAGCTCATTTCTCTAGAGCACATGCGTGTGGGTAAACGTGCACACCCAGGGTCACGCAAGCACGCACGCACTATGCCATCTAGTCACTGGATCTAGTGGAGCTTGTTTGTTCCACTCACCCTTGTGAGTGGTATTTGGAGAGTCCCTACCCTGATCCTATTTCAGTGCCTCCCTCACGCAGTGTTGATGTCTCCTGGATAGGTGTGGTCACCGTTGTCAAGGCACGCTATTGGCCAGAGCCGATGCCGTCTCTTCCTGTTCACTCGGTGCCCGATTCCCCATCCAGGCCCATCTGCTCCGTCCACTGTTCCCTGTTCTCTGTGGCCTGAGGCCCGCAGGGCCCCCGGATTCACTGGAGGCAACTCGGGCGTAGATGCATTGACAGGCCCGAAATCCAAACAGATGTTGTCTCTTTCATATGGAAGTGAGGACCCCCCCCCCCCCCCCCCCCCCCCCGCGGGGAAGGGGGGCCCCCCCCCCCCCCCCCCGCCGCAATTAACCATTCAGGTGAATTATTCAGTCTGCACCAAGGCAAACCCATTCACCATCTTCCCCAACACAGATCATTTGAGGTGTGTTCTTCCGTCCAAAAACAAACATTAAGCCAGTTGCTTAATTTATTTCCACCTCACAGATTAGCCAAGCTAACCTCCGCCTGTCAGTCAACTCAAGGATTTCACTCACTCACACCTCTGCTTACAGCCACAGCTCAGAGTGCTTACGTGTTTTGTGCATCTGAACTTCTCTCAACTCGCATTTCCATCTTTTACTTTGGCAACGTTAAGAAAACCTCAACGGCGGCGCTCCTAGTCCCAGATCTGCGCTGCTCTCAGGTCAGGGAGCGGATTGCTGTGTGGGTTGCAAACGGCTGCATTGCTGTGGCCACTGCCGGTGCATGTGTTAAAACTGGGTTGCTGAGAAGGGGAGGGAGAGAGAAATGGCGGAACACCATGCTCTGTGCTGTCCAACCTAAAATGGCTGACATCACAAGCTGTTAACCAGCCAAGCAGAGCAAGAGGCTGCTACTGCTGCTGACCCAAACCTGCTCACACTGGACATGCGAGAGGATCGCAGCGCTCTTCCCCAAAAAGTACGCTGTCATTACGCGGGTCAACACAGAGAAGAGACAAAAGTCACTGATGAAGAGTCGTTACTGAGGGACTGACGCACCGAAGGAGCAGGGCATTTTTCACCATGACATCAGCTGATCATTGATCACGATGTTTACTGGGAAAACAAAACAAAAAAAGATTTTCAATGTGTGAAATGTAGAAAAAAAACATTCATAGTACATATACAATACTATTTGTTTTACATGGTTTTGTAGTGATGAATCCTTTCATACAAAGCTAAAACTGAGGGGAAAAACAGGGAGGGAGTAAGAGGGGTGGGAGGTGTTGATGCGGGAGCGGGAGGTTTGGGTGAGACTATTGAGCTCAATCCATCACCACAGCAACACAATTAAAAATACAGCAAGAGGAGATACGGTTATAATAAAGAATGATACGTTGAACGGCTGGTGAGGAAATCTGAGATTGACTATTCCTCATATCGAAGAAAAAGTCAGAAAGAATAAAACTGAGTGATGTTATTCCTCTCGTGATGGAGACAAGCACTCAACCAGAGTACTTGTATTAATCTGAGGGGGTAAAGGTGAACGGTGGGAGATAAATAAATAGATGGATTAAGGTGCATGTGGACTCACGAGGGCATCAGACACAAATAAGCTGTGTGGAAAAGCTTTGCTCTGATCCCTGCGGTCACACACATACACACGCGCACACATACACACGCGCACACACACACCAACAACAACAACGACCGTGACATGATAATAACCAACACCACCAACTCTCAAGGGATAGACACTGTGCCCATGAGAAGTGTAGCAGCTTTTTCGAAAATGTAATGTTTTTAATCACATCCTGGTTAAGAATAAAACAATAAAAAATGGTACACCACAAACCACAAATACATTCATCGTCTAAGTTAAACTTAACATTTACGGAGAAGAGATGTGGTCTGAACTGGAGGTCAATGTCATGTCTAACTTCTTCATTCATAGCACTCACTGGGGGTAATCGGGACACTTTGCTGGTTGCTAGCGTGAAAATATCACCGGTCTGACTTGCCAACAAACCGACAACATCTAAATGTGTCCACCGTGAAAAAAGTGCGTCTACAATGTGAACATTTCACGTTATTCCAGGGAAACAGCACAAACACACAGAGCGTGGATGTGACTGCGTTAGTCCCCGAGCGCAGCGGCGTCAGATATTTGCCAAAATGATGCGTGTTCATCTTCCGCTCAAGTTAGCGAGTCCCAACTTAATGGGCTCGTCCCCCTCCTCTGTCTGAGGGACGGGGTCCGATCCAGAGACGGGGACAGGAAGAGCCCCCGCAGCCTTAAAAACTGCTCGCTCGCTCTCTCTCTCACCCCCCCGTCGGCTGTCGCCATTTTAAGCAGGCGACATGCAGCTGGCCAGCACCGCCGAGCTACGGCACAGAGACAACGCTCCACCGTACAAGTTTGGGAAAAGGTGAAACACTTGCGTTACCGTGTAACGCAACGTAAACACACTCACCTAGCCGGGTCGCAGCTGGGAGGAAGCAGCGCGCGGTGTAAAAAGTTTACGGGGATGATGAGGGCTCAGTGGAGCCGAGGACTGACGGGAGGTTCGGGCTCCACTGATGGTAACTTATAGGTGTGAGCCCCCTCCGTCCATCGGCTGGCTAGAACCGTGACACCGGACCGGTCCCGGCAACGGCTCCCCCTCTTTCCTTGGGTCTTTTAATTGTTTTTTGTTCGGTCGCTTGTTTATGTCGAGCGGCTCTCGGTGTGAAGGCAGAGGAGGCGGCGGTGGAAAACACGACGGACGTACGGAGGGAAGAGACAGACACGTGACGCACACGTCACTGACGGTGGAGTTGGCGTGAGAGCTCGAGCTCCGCCGCGCGCAGAGCCGGAGTGAGACATCATCAGGACACGTCCTGTCCCGAGCAGTGGGCCAACGCGGGTCTTACCCGGGTCAACACCACTACAGGACCAAGCCGGTCCCCGTCTTGGGTTAAGGTGCTGACACCTGTAACACACCCCCCCACCAAGTGACCCCCTTCTTAAAGAAACAGCGCTGACAATATGGCAAAGGTTATCCTGCGTTTATCCATGCAAAGTAAAAACAACACAACACATGAACATTCAGAGAAAACACCGCAATCAGCGCTATCGTGAAATAATATAACACTATATCTGGATATTCGCATGTACGGTGGGAAAGGTCTGATTGGTCGCCTGCTCCCTATGAATTATAGCACATCATCTATCATTCATTAATGCAAATGATGAATGTCACTATAGTAATAGTAATAGCGAACCAATAGTTCAAAAGTAGAGAAAGTTATTCAGTGACCTCATCAGGCTCCATCAGAATAATCCATGGTGATGGATTTAAAAAACACAACAATATTTCACAGCAGCCCTCATAAATCAAAGGACCCTCGGGTTAAAACGTTTCTCCAACAAGTTGCAACCACATGTGATTTATTTTGCATCTTATTTCAATGGAACATTAATACCGAGCAGATATTATTTTCCACCTAAGGGCAACTGTAGAACCTGTGTAAACAGAATAAGACTATTATTGATTTTCCATTAAACTGTGCATGCTATTCATGCATGTAATCAGACTCCAATTAAAATCCAATCACCCATTCCCACATCTTCCTGAATGAGTCAGTGCTCAGTGGGTAAAATGAGAACATGAAATACACTGGCTGTCTTATGTTTTGAAGCTTTGAAGAAAAGATGTGTATAGTTAAATGGATTCCACAGAACATGAGGCCACATATCATGTCAAAGCCGGTACAGACATACTTCATTGTCTGGAAGTAGTACTACACTGGGGTGGAAATATAGTGAAATATGATTTTTTTTATGTTAAGTACTGTGAAAATGTCAATGAATGTTTTCAATTAATTCTGAAGTGAGATAATTTCAGTATCCATATTATTCCAAATTGATACTAAACTGCATATTAATTTTGCATGTGATCATGTTTTCACATACCACTGTCAAATGTAGAATGTTTTAACAAGCAATTCAAATCCTGCCTTTTCTTCCATCATATGTAATTATGACAACCTGGAGATGATAGAGCTGTATAAATATCATCATCATAAACGAGGCCCTCTGCTGGACAATGGAAGACTGGAAGCGTTCAGTCATGGCCTCAACAGCCAAACAACCGACATCATGTCAGGAAACATGATGTCTTACACACATGCTTAATCAGTAGAAAGCTTGCTTATCTTAAAGCTCCAATTTAAGGATATCAGGTTTTCACAATATGACTTTTGGGCATATTTGTTGCGTTAAAGAATGTGGCTAAAAACTGTAAAATGAGTTTAAAAGTATACACAAATAAGTCATGAGAACAAAACAACATTGAATAGAAAATCAATATTTTTTAACCTTTAACCCTTCAGATGTATCTTCCAATCCCCAAGTTGGATCCAACTTCTCTAGATTCACATCGCGACGGTCTCTGAAACAGCTGTGTATGTTTTGATACCACAAAAAACCTTTTGGTAGTGAAATACAATACTTTTTTCAAATATAGTTATTTCCTTCAGAAAGCAAGTTTGTGATTAAATCTAAAAAGATTATCTGACATAAATCCATGCCCACTATCTGAAAGCAACCACTTGATGATCATCTTAGACATAGGGGCAAGGCGACTTTTAAACAAAAGCTTTAATGGATTTGTACAAACTGAGTGTTCAGTCTTTACGATATCAGACACTTACATTTTTGGCTTTCAATGATCAGCTGACTTCTATTAATCTATCATGAACCATCTCAGTTAGTTTGTTACCCTGGGACATAACTGATCTCTATGATGACAGTGGGTCAGAGGTCAGCCTGACCATGAGCACCGACGTTAGCCCCTCTCCGCCGCTAGAGGTCGCTGTAGTTTTTGGAGCATCTGCAAGCAGCGGCTCATAAACGTCGCACTCTCTCATTGGCTTTCGGTGGCCGGGGTCAAACAGCAATGCGCATGCTCAGTAGGCCGAACAGTGGTGATCGACAGAAATTTGCCAGATCAGCGGAGCGTGCCTTCCTCTAATACCTCCATAGATTTCACCTTCTTTCCTCTCCTTCCCTGCATCGCCGACTTAAATCAGCCCCCAACTGTCAGCGGATTCGGATTCTAACTTTTCGACGTCAGTGGCCAAAGGAAACAGCAAAGAATGACGAGCAGTTCAAAGCGGAAAGAAGAAAGTCATCTGCTGAATGGGGGTGTAAAACAATCCACATGGAGCAAAGCCTTCAACAGTACCGCTGTCTGGGAAGACAAGGTCAGACTCTTGTAATTGTTTATAGCCCGGTTGTTTTCATGGTTGCATTTGCTTCTCAACGGCTCGATGTTATCCATGCACCTGACTTATTGCCAGGTGTTCATAGCTACGTGGAGCTAGCCGCCATGTTAAGGATTAATTTGTTCGGTTCTGTTCAGATCAGTTGTCAGACAAATAGAAAGAAATACTTTTTTACTCAATAAAAAAAAAGCAGAGATCGTGTCATTGAAATGCCTGTTCCATTTGCCATAATACTCTTTCTCGCCATAGTAATTTGCCTTTAAGTCGACTAGGCTTCAGCTGATCTGTCTATTAAAAACTGGTTTGTTTGAATTGATTTGCTGTGTAATGTGCAACATGTTTTAATCTAATGGAAAAATGGTCATCAGATCCAATGGTGGCCTCTTCAAACTTCTTATCCTCCACCCCTTCAATCAAAATAAATACATTTAACACTCCCCACGTTAGTCTGGAACTTAAGACTTTCACAGATGACTTTAGCAATTTAGCAATCTGCTCTCTGATGTTGTGTCCTTAAGCAAACTTCCAGTCATGGCATATATTGACCTAAACTGAGCCCTAAGTCCAACCACAGGAGACTCTTTCGGAAGGAGAGTCAGACTTGACACATTCTCAGAGCTTAGTCAAAACATTAGCACACGTCCTGAACATTTAACCTAGATGAACTCGCCTTCATTGCCTGCATCAAGGCTAGATATCAATATGTGTTTCCATCACACACTTGCCTAAAACATACAGCATTGATGAGTCAACAGAAAAAAAAGCCTAAAATAAGGAATTATAATTCTCCTCAAAAATAATGTTTCATTTCGGTTTCTCTTTTCATTTCACAGGATGAGTTTTTAGATGTGATATACTGGATCCGACAAATTATTGCAATATTCCTTGGTGTGATATGGGGTGTCGCACCGTTGAAAGGATTTCTGGGAATAGCCATGTAAGTATTGCTTATTGTGTTGCCCAAATTCACTGAGCCTCTTCATATTTGATTGTCCGAAAGTAAACACTGCAAATCTTAACATGTTTTTCTCTTCTTTTAGATTCTGCATCATCAATGCTGGCGTCCTTTATGTATACTTCAGCAGCTTTCAGCAGATCGACGAGGAAGAGTATGGTGGCACGTGGGAACTCACCAAAGAAGGCTTCATGACATCGTTTGCTCTGTTTCTGGTGGGGATCCCAGTATATATAGAAATATATTTATATACACAGCCCTAAAAAAATGTTAACTCATTACGGCTTTTAGTGTGGGACCTTTAACTTCACACCTAGAAAGGTCTTCCATCTAATATAATAAGTGTCATATTTTTTAAACATAGCACATTATCTTAATATGCTTTCCTTATAGTGGCATTACTTATAATAAAATGGCATAAGATCCAAGTTAAAAGTTTGGTATTGGCATGAGGATTTGTTTTCAATGCAGATGTTTAGGGTAGAGAAACCGCTCAAACGGATAACAGCTGTAAAAATGAACTCACTCATTTAACCTGAGTGGTCTCCTCTTCCCTCTTTGTATGGTCCAAGGCTACACTTTTCAATGTGAAGTGGTGGGCTAGTAAATACGTTTTACTTCACTATAAGACCCTGTGCTTATTGCAGGTTCTTGCCTTAGCCTGACATATTCAGTTTGATGCATGACATTCAATCATCAATATCTAACTCGCTCTTTGTCTTCAACAGGTGGTGTGGATAATCTTTTACACAGCACTACATTATGACTGAGAGGAACCCACTGGACACTAAACATGAACATTTCTGTTGAAGCAAATCATCATGACACAGGAACTCCATGAATTGAGGGGTGTCAACACTCCTACATACAGTATGACTTTTCAGTGTGCAGTGCATCACGGGAATCCTAGTTTGAACAACCAGATACTGCAAGAGCACCGTGATGATCATTTTCAAATACTGTGCATCTCTTAATTTGAGTGTTCCTTTTCAAGGCACCCCCCTCCCCTGTTCACTTGCCATTTGTAATATTTCCATCCTCATTTCACTTTCGTCCTCTCAGAACAAAACACAAAGCAGGTCATCTGGCAGATGCTAGTAGGAGGAGGAGGTGGTCTACAGAGCCTTTCTTCTTTAGAAGAGACAAACACAGATTTTTAACTGACAAAACAACAAAGGCCTGTATGTGTATTCATCCCAATTCACTGTTTACACTTAAAATGACATAAACTGGATAATAAAAACATTTTTGTAACATAGTCATTATGATTCAATCAGTCCATGGGTGTAATCGGTCATCGATGAAATGCACCACATTAAATGTATTTAAAAACCAGTAAGTGATTAATTATGTGGCTTCAAATTGTAATTTTACTTAAATTAATTGAGGCCTGACAACATTTATTAAAAGGGTGGAATTGAACCTTTTCAAGAGAGTGACTGTGTTTCATTAGATATAAACAAAATATTTTTAATTATAACTAATTTTTTCTCTGAAGGCTCTTGCAACTTAATGGTAACAGTCATGGCTAACACGTCTAAAATATCACTTGTTCTAATTATAAATCAAAACAATTGCTGGATTTTAGATGCACATATCTGTTGATTTTCAATCACAGTACAAGTATCTGCTATTATTAATGCACTGTAATGTCATTCAGGAACTTATAACCATTTAAGTTATCTGCACATCTAAATTAATCTTTGAGCTTGTAGGTGGGTCGTATGCAAATTCACAGATTTAAGCAAAAACCTGGTCTGTGCACTGCCATGATTAACCATTCAGATATCTACATGTCCTTTATAAATGGCTTTAGTTAGGAGAGTAGAATTAAATTTATTATTTTGTCACATGTAGCTTCCAGATCAGAGTCTTACTTGTTGTTTTGGAATTAATTTAAAACTTGTCTGTTAATCCTGTACGATGTCCCTTTTGTCCAATCCACCTCGTATTACATAGATTAATTTGTACTTATGTTATATCTTGCTCGATGTAACACATTTCTCAGTATTTTATAGTGAAGAACTATTAAAAACAGTTCTTACAAAGTCATTGTAATGATACTGTAATATTAGATACACAGCTGGCATTTGAAAGGATTGTATTTTCTGATCAAATCTTTTTTGGAAGCATTAAACATGGGCTTTGTTTAGCCTCCATTTTCAAAGAGATTCTTTTCTGGGTTTTTTTAATGAAAAATTATAGAATATTAGTCACTCGATTATATATTGTAAAAACTTGTGCCTTTGCAACTTGCTGATTTTTTCTGCAGTTTACTGTTGATAGTAGATAAATAGTCGAAGTCATTTTGGCTCAGTTTATGAAGATATACAGAAAAGCAGACTTGACTTATTCGATGAATATGTGTCGTCAGCATAGCAATGATCATTTTCACTCTGATGTGCTTGCTCTTTTATAGTTTTTAATATTTTCTTCAAAAAAGTCATTAACCTTTGAATTTCATAAATAAGTTTTGTCAGCCACCCATAGAAAATACATAATACATTAAATTCGTTATACATTTCAAAAGCCACTATGAGGATACAGCTGGTTGAGGATATTAAATATCTGCACATAAAGGGCAGCTACTGTTAGTGATTAATTTGAATTAAAAATAAATTACGTATTTTTTTCTGTTCTTCGTACTGGTTACTTAATTAAAAACCTTTTTTTCAAACTCACACTGTCGCTTCATTAAAATAACTGTGGAAACCACGGATAGTGACGTCATCCGTGTAAGAGGAAAAGAAAAAAAAACATGTGACGTAGAGAGCAAGATGGCGGCTCCCCTCTCCACGATGAAATTTTGGAAGCCGGGTAAGTAGGAAAAAACGGGAGATTGGTGCATTTTTTGTACATTTTTTCGCGTTATTATTTAAAAGCGTACAGCTACTAACATGCTAACGACGAGTTAGCGTCGCTGTGGCCGCAGCCTCGCGCACAGCAGCGGCTGCGTGATGTCTACAGCCTGGCAACGTTAGCCGTGCGGAACTAAAGTGTCATCTGCCACAATTAAAATACACAAAAAAGTCACCGTGGCAGGAGATAACACAAAAACCTAGGTGTGGTCAGAACGCGTCCGGTGAAGGACTCTCGGCTTTTACTGGAGATGCTATAGTGCCCGGTTGCTAACCCATTCATTCCTCAGCTTTTCTGACATCTAAATAAAACATCATCCCCATCTGCTGTGCTCCAGGCGCCGAGGCTCCAGGGATCTCCGAGGAGCGCGAGCTCAACACGGAGACCACCGGCTCCCCCGTCATCTTCAACCCGCACACCGCGCTCTCCATCGAGAAGCAGCGGCAGAAGCTGCCCGTCTTCAAGGTTAGGGCTTTGGATGTGACCCTCCGGGTGGGGTTTCAGTGGGCTTTAATACTAAATCTCTGTGGACTGTCTCTTCTCCAGCACAGGAACAACGTCTTGTACTTGGTGGAGAGCTTCCAGACTGTCATCATAGTCGGTGAGACAGGATGTGGGAAGACAACGCAGATACCTCAGGTTGGTATGATCAATATTAAGTGAAAGCTGGTGAAGTATTTTTAGTAGTTATTATTATTACTCTGAAATACCCTTCAAAGTCTCATCTGCCTTAAATCCAATGGCGACAAGGCAAAGCATTGCCACAGTCTTGATATCCATCATGTGCTTCCTTAGAGGTCTGACTGTCTTGATGCTTATTCAAATCTTTTTTTAGCAGGGTTTGGGACCACATCACAGAGAGCTTAATTTATGCAGATTGTGCTGTTTTGCAACATCAATATCTCTCTTTTTTTTGTATTTAACATCCCTACTTTTATTCCTCTCCTAATTTGATCCCCATCAGTACCTTCTGGAAGCTGGCTGGGCGGCTGAGGGGAAGGTGATCGGCGTGACACAGCCGCGGCGCGTGGCTGCTATCTCTGTAAGTGCTTCTGCAGATTTCTCATTGCCGCTCAGCTCTAGCACTGTTTGAATGTCATTTCACTGCAAGGACACACTCCTGCGTCAGATTCCATATTCCTCCCCCTTTCTCCCCTGCCGATAAGGTTGCGAACCGAGTTGCGGAGGAGCGGGGGGCCCTGCTGGGTCACGAGGTCGGGTACACGATCCGATTCGATGACTGCTCCGATCCTCAAGCCACGAGGATCAAGGTATATTCTCTGCCAGATGCTGCCTGTTATTTGCTTTGATTGGTTCCTTTCAGTGCTGAACTGTCCCTGTGTCCACCAGTTCCTCACAGATGGCATGCTGGTGCGGGAGATGATGGCTGATCCTCTTTTGAAAAAATACAGGTATAGTCAATTTGATTGACTCATCAATAGGTTTGCCATGCCGACGTGTCTTTAGACTGAGTTAAATTCCTCCTTGCTGACTATCTCTGTCGTGCCGTTATCCTCAGTGTCTTGATGCTTGATGAGGCTCATGAAAGAACCCTGTACACAGACATAGCTATCGGCCTGCTGAAGAAGGTAACACCAGCCGGTGCTGTCAGCAGATTCCGCTTTTGTAGATGTACTATTTGACTTTAACGTACGCTTTACCAGACTGGAAAATAATACCAAGTTGGGACTTGTTTGCCATTTTTCACTCTCCCGCTGTGATCTTGCTTTCTTCGACAGATTCAGAAGAAGCGGAGGGACCTGCGGCTGATTGTGGCCTCTGCTACCCTGGATGCCAAGGTGACTGCATCATTAAGATGAGCTGATATGTTTGAATGATGAGAAGAGAAACAAAGACAGCCACAAGTTGATTTCTGGGTCCAATCACATCGTACTGAAGACACAATCAGGCCACGACCACGTACTCTGCACTAAGCAAGTCAGCTGAAATGCCATATCAGACATCTACTGTACTCTTAGTTTGAAATGCTTTTATCTATACATGCACATTTTTTTTGTTATCATAGTACTAAAATGCATACCTTTTTAAAATGACCAGTTGAGGGTAGCGGGAGTATTTCATAGGATATCTGCTGCGAAATATATTAAAAAAAAAACATCCCGTTTGTTAATAAAAGAAATTCTTTCCAAATTTTATCTATCAACCGTTTCATCCAAAGAAATTCCATGACTTCTTCAACCTAAATGATTCTGGGGATCCTAACAAGGACACGTGTGGGATTCTGACAGTGGAGGGGCGCACCTTTCCAGTGGACGTCTTCTACACCGTCAGGTGCTCATCACGCATCAGATTTGAGTTTAAAAAAAAAAGTGTCCTGTATATTGCTTTTTTTTCAATTTTGAAATGTTTTGTTTGATCCCAGTCCTGTCCCAGATTATGTGAAGGCCACAGTGGAGACGGTGCTGAAGATCCATGAGACGGAGGAGGATGGAGATGTCCTGGCTTTTCTTACTGGACAGGTAAATTGCCACATCCTCCATACCACTTCACCTTTATTTAGTAACCTCCAGTTAACATAGTTATGTAGAGTGTGTTGGCATTAAATGTGTTATCCAATATTTTTTAATTTTAATAAATTTTAATTGATTCTTTGTCTTAATTGTATATTGTTTTTTTTCCCCCCATAGGAAGAGGTGGAGAAAGTCGTGTCCCTCCTTCAGGAGCAGGCAAGGTCTCTGTCCCGATATGGCATGAAAAAACACCTGAGGATTATGCCCATGTATTCGGGTCTACCATATCCTGAGCAGATGAAGGTCTTTGAGAGAGCGCCCACCACGGTTCGCAAGGTAAACGCTGCTTCAGGGTGGTATCCAGGATGAGGAACAAGCTGTTCTTACAGCATAAACAACACACAGCACAATGGTAACTGCCGACACTGTGACCTTCACTAAAACCTCCGATCCTGTGCGTTTTTCGTCCAGGTTGTGGTGGCTACCAACATAGCTGAGACCTCCATCACTATAAATGGAGTCGTGTTCGTCATTGACTGCGCATTTGTGAAGCTGCGGGCCTATAATCCATCCACTGCCATCGAGTCACTGGTGGTCACCCCCATCTCCAAAGCTTCAGCCAGTCAGAGAGCCGGCAGAGCTGGACGAAACCGACCCGGGAAATGTTTCAGGCTTTACACAGGTGAGTGTTCGTTTTCAGGAACAGAAGGGTGAACTGATGGTTGGTGTAGATTAGTGCCTGTGTGTTGTGCCTGTTTACTGTTTATTTGTGGCTCTCTCCTTAATGCCTTCGTTCCTTCCCCTCAGAGGAGGACTTTGAAAAACTGCCCGCCTCCACTGTGCCAGAGATGCAGCGCTCCAATTTGGCCCCTGTCATCCTGCAGCTCAAAGCATTAGGCATTGACAATGTGCTGCGGTTCAGCTTCCTATCTGTGAGTAGCTCACTCTGCATCAACGGGGTGGCCGTGTTGTGTTCACTCACTGTGGAAAGAATTGTACTTTACATTTTAATTAGAGTGAAGGGCTCCTTGCCTCTCGGGGAAAAATGCATAGACAGCATAAAATACAGTATATGCAGGCATAGTCAGTTTGTGCTTTTAAACGATTCTCACTTTATCCCTTCTTGTAGAATATATACTCTAATTGTAAGCGTAACATGCATTTTTATATATAACAATTTCACAGCCTCCGCCAGCGCAGACCATGGTTCAGGCTCTGGAACTGCTCTACGCTCTGGGAGGTGAGAAACATGGTGGTCAGCAGGCTGGTGGGGGAAAAGTGATGAAAGTTGTGTGTTTCCAAGCGTCTACAAACTAAGGTGTCCTTGCAAAAGATGCAAAATTGCATTTTCTTGACTCTTGGCAGGTCTGGACCACTACGGCCGCTTGACTGATCCCACGGGTGTGCGCATGGCAGAGTTTCCGCTCAGCCCCATGTTTGCGAAGATGCTCCTGGAGTCGGGAAACTTTGGCTGCTCCAAAGAGATTGTTACCATAGCAGCCATGATGCAGATTCAGAATATATTCGTTGTGCCACCCAATCAGAAGAAACCCGCTGTAAGTGGAAAAAACAGACTTTCAAAAGAAGCACTCACCGAAATGCCTCATTAGCATAACAATTGTCCAATTTGGTGCTATCTCGCCCCGCAGGCCAGGGAGCACAGGAAATTTGCAGTTGCCGAGGGAGACCACCTCACCATGCTGAATGTGTACGAGGCCTTCATTAAGGTAGTGTGTGTATGCGCATATACATGTACGTCAAGCAGCGGAGCGGTTAAAGTTGACTTTAAATGAAATCTGTGTGTCTTTGACTGATTTTCCTGCAGCACCAGAAAAGCTCCCAGTGGTGTCAGGAACACTTTCTGAATTACAAGGGTCTGCTGCGGGCTGGGACTGTACGAGAGCAGCTCCGCCGGCTCATGAACAAGTTCAAAGTACCACGGACTTCCAGTGAAGGTAGGCGTGCGTCATGAGTGGTCTCATCAGCTCACAGTCTGACTGGGTAGGGTCAGTGGCTCGTTTTCAGCCGTTTGTCTTGTCTAATGTCAAGAAACGCATGTCTTGCTCAGGTGACCCTGATGTGATCCTGAAGTGCATCGTATCAGGGTTTTTTGCCAATGCAGCCCGCGTTCACCATTCTGGTTCGTACAGGTAAGATACTTAACTTCCTAGCAAGGATATTATTTCTCTGTCTGCACTCACATTATTATTATCACATTATTTGTGCTTTATTTTTTCTAGGACTTTACGCGATGACCGTGAGCTTCACATCCACCCCAACTCTGTCCTTTTTGGAGAGAAACCTCCAAAATGGTCTGTGCATAGGTCTCCTTTATTCTCGTGCATTTATTGTATGCAGATATTTTAGTTTTTTATATATTAAAAAAAAAAAAAAAGGTTTTCTTAAATGTCTAAACATTTCCTCCCCAGGGTTGTGTTCAATGAGGTGGTGCAGACATCTAAATACTACATGCGCGATGTGACTGCCGTTGAGTCGTCCTGGTTGGTCGAGTTGGCCCCTCACTTTTACAAGCAGGCTAAGGTAGTCCAACAAAAAGCTACACTTCACACTTCACACTATTTGGCTGCAGTTGTGAAAACGTATTTTTAACCATCGCTGGAGCCGAATTTGTACTACTGTGCATAGTCATGTCTAATTATTTGCCTCGTTCATAATATTCTGAGGTTCTCTCGAAACCATTTATTTGCTAATCAGATGTTACCATTTTTTGCCTCTTTTCCCTTTCAGCATGGTTCACTGGCTAGCAAGAGATCCAGGGTCCTCTAAATCTCGCTGTCATTTCGCCAAATAGGACAGCAAGACCTACTGAAATAAATGGCGATGCTCACTCTCTCTCTCAAGTAGCCAGTGTGCCGCCCTCCATTTCATTGTATATAAAAATGTAAAATATTGATTTCCATGTCCACCTGCACAACCCTTCTACACTATGTGGCCATGCTAGAATGGGATTCCGTAGATATATTTTTTAGTACCGATGTTAACACCTGTGAATTTCTTCATTTGAAAGTGTCTGTCTGTCTTGCTTTTTTGGCAGAGATGTAGTTTATATTTGAGAGTAAATGATGAGTGTGAGAAGATTCCAGGCAGTGCCTGATGTGTGCTCATTCAAACATGGTCATGTGGTTCATTCGTACTTGTATATAGTTGGAGCATCTCGAGGTCCAGGGAACCAGCCCTGCGCCAGAGGCCTGTCCATATGCTGTTCTGGGCTTCATTATTTTTTTAAAATGCTGATTTTTTTTCTCTAGTTGCATGATAAATAATGGAAGGTGATGGAGTGTAATGAGGTTTCCCTTTGAGACACTGTGTTTTCGTTTTTTTCTTTTTTTTTCTGGTTTATTTGCCCTTCCCGTAGCCTGAGTGCTTTTGTTTTTAATCGGTTTAATTGAACTCAATTAAAAATGTAGATCTCTTTCTTTACCTCCCTACAGAATTTAATGGTGTGTATTTTAATACATGGAGAAAAAGAAATGCATCTTTCAGATCTTACGAATAATAATACTGTGAAAGTAGCGCTTTTCCTTTTAAATGTTAATTTCCCAGTCTGTATTGCCACTTAACTACAGTCTAGCTCAGACGTAGTGGCCTTGTCACCACTCTGTGCCAGTTTTCTTTATCAGCCTATGTCACATTTCATTTTCAGATGGAATGTGTAAATGCACCCGAGCATTGTTAATGAAAAGCTGTGAAATCAAAACTAAAAATGAAGTGCCATTTCTAGCTGCGGTGACGGAGTGTATTCACTCCAATGTATCCAAAGCCTCAAAGAAAAAGTAGCATTTATCCGATTTCAACCACCTGTTTGGCCATTGTTACTGTCTTTCTTATCACTTTTGAGCAAAACTACTACTACTGCACCTTTCTTTCCATGACACTGGTGTTCAGTAAAGTGACCAGCTACACTATTTGTGATTTCCATTCCATTTAGACTGCCCATGCCCTGCACATTGATGGTGCTTATGCTTTTGTCTTTGCTTGTACTTAATGGTTTGTCTTCAGGTTGGGCCCTGAAAGTGTCAGAGGGCAGTGGTAACGGTTTGTCATTTTACTCTGCTGGGGTGTTCATACCAGTAAGGTCACCTTCACCACATCTTACTTCTGCCTGCATGGTCTTTTGTAGAACTTGTTCTTGAGGTCTTGATTCTTCGAAACCTGTAACGGAACCACACAACAACACACCATTAACTAGATAGACCAATTCAAATAAGATGGATATAACAATGTACGAAAAGTACCTTTTGCATGTTGAATGGTACGCTGATGTAGAACTATGCGCTTGATCAACCTGTAGATTTTCAGCAAATGAAAATATTTGTCAGATAACCAGTTTATTCTCATTTGTGCTGATCTGTGTGCAGCCAAAGCGGTAATCTGTAGACCTGTGTGATTGCTCACCTCTGAGATAAAAAAAAAACAAATATCACCCATTTCTCCCTCACACCCTCAAATAAAGCCTTATTGTCATGCACTCAGCGGCTACTTTTGTTTCTCTACTCACTGATGTACTGTGGTATGGGATTATCTATGTTTTTTATGCAGTACATGTCTTCGCCAGGTGGCGTCACTGTCTTACCACAAACAAAGAGCAACCGCAAGGATAAAGCAACTCATCCGCAAGTGTGCGCGGTCTTTTTAGTATCATGTTTTCATTATCTCTTGTTTTATGTGATTGTACATTTCAATGACTGAAAAAACGTTTTGTGAGACACTATTCCTTTTAGAGGTCTATTATGATGGGCACATTAGTGTATCTACAATCATTGTACATGTGCTGTTGGTAAAAATAAAAAACTAATTGAATGGCACACTAATCATTTTAGAATACTGATCAAACTCGAAGCTACTGAAAACCCACGTGTGTCAGCATTTATGAAATATTCCAGATGGATACTGATTGTATCAGAAAATTGTACATGAGACAACTAATTACATCCTACATTACATGACACGTGACTATCAACACTACTGTAATAACCAAAAAAACATGTGTCACAATCTGAGGAGAAAATAAAACAAACATTACTTGTTTTTATTTATTTATTTGTTTTTAATGTTTTTTAAAAGGTTCTTCAACGCTCTCTCAATGTATTATCTTACCTCAATGCTCTTTATATTTCCACTCCAATACTTAAATCGTCAATCGTTAAGTCCTATGTCCCCTTTCTTTTGTGTTAAAACCGAAATATACAGGAGCACATCCGTAGACGGTTGTAATGTCACGAGTTCCAGCAGGGGGCAGGCGAGGCGCTACACCGAGCACATTGTTACGCAAGAACAACACGAGGAAGAGGAGAAGAAGTGGCGCCAAACCCCGCTGTAATTTTGCAGCAGGTAACATGTCCGACGTTCAACTGTTAATCACTAAATGTACCAAATGTTTGTCAGATACTTCACTTGAAGTGGCCAAGTTTAGTTAGTTTAATTTATTCTCTGGATTAGCGGTTTCCTATGACCACCTGCCTGGTCTGCCGACATTGGATTGGCGGCAAAGGCCTTCTCTCAAGAGGCACCTGAGGTAACTTTAAAACATTTTTTTTTATTCAGAGGACAATGAAACGTTTTCCTCCTGGTTTCTATATATAAAAAAACGTTTCTTGACTCATCTTATGATGCCTTTAAAACACTGAGTGTTTTTAAATTACCCTGTGGGTTTTTTCTTTGTAAACATGGCTGGGTAATGAACTCCTCTGAGAGCAACCCCTGTGTGGAATGCACGCTCCTGGTGTAAGTTTATTAGGTACAGCTAGCTCAAGCTAATACAGCCCAATAAAACTGCCCTGTGATAAATCCTCCCTTCATGAAGGTTATAAAGTTCAGGTTTTGGTGAAAGTGAATTACAGAGCTGTCTGTTCAATTTTATGGTCAATTTGGAGGTTGCACTTTGTGATGGTGTTGCATTGTATTGCCTTTATACTATTTAGTTGTGTATGTTATTTTGTCCACCCTCATTATATCTATGAGTGTAGGTTCAGTATAACCTATAATTTAACCTACAGTTGTTTTAATACTTCTTGAACAGTTTCCATTAAGCTGAGTATTATAGCCTTCATGGAGGATTTATTTCAGGGCTGCTGCGTGAGACTGCATCAGTTTTCGCTAGGTGTTCCTAATAAATTGCCATGTATGGTATGGTCATGTTATGAGAAGCCCAAACTGAGGCTAGTTCACCTGTAACGAGGCAGAGGTAGCCTCTCTACTCCCTGCAATGTTTATTAATAATAAAGTTCAAAAGTAGACAGCATAATGTTTGGCCTCATGCATAACCAATACTAAGTGGGTGACCAGCAAAAGTTGATTTCTGACCACAACAAGCTTTAGATGAAGGTATGGTGTATATTGTTGTGGCCTGTTTAAATGATACATTTAGAAAATGTGAGTGTGGTCCTTCCGTCATGTACAACACAAAGTACATTTTGACTTACTTCACTTGAGTGGTTGATTTCTGCAGCTGTTTCTTGTATACAAAAGTGGAACTATTCCTGAGTTGGAGGAATGGAGAAAAGAAAAAGCTAAATCCATATGTACATGCAGCAGCAGTCTGGACTTGTCATTATAAGAGGAGGGTTATACAGACTCATCCACTGCATACAATTCAAAAAGATAAATATCATAGATTTACTGTATTAAACTATTCTGTTCCTATCCACTGGAGGGCAGTAAATGAACTGGGGGCCTCTCTATAAGTGATAGGTATAGATGTGATTTCAGTGAGCATTTTAATGTGTGTGTAGTACATGTGTATCCCTATTCTCCCAGCATACAGCTTCATGTTTAACATACACATACCTTTTTAAATGAATGGCATCTGCTCCCACGGACTAGAAGCATTCAGAAGTAGAAGACTTGCTATTATTATTATATAATATTTCAATTTGTGTTGTGTAGATGGAAGCTCTGTAGAGAGACCACAGACCATCACATGGTGGAGGAGGTTAAATCCAGAAGCTTAACTCAACTGAAACATAGAGCCAATGAATCTGTTATTATGTCAATTCAATTTGGACAAAACATTAAACATTACTACGAAAAAGAATTTCTTACGCTCCAATACAAATACAGTCTGAATTTTATAAATGATTATGTGTTACAATGCAATTAAGTGAAGAAATTCGACATTGACTGCATCAATTTAGAAGCCATGCAATGAGCAGCCCACACATTAATCATAACCTAATATATCTCACTTAGCTAAATCTTTTTAAAATACAGACTGTCTTTCAGTACTTGTGTGTCCCCAGAGCTGTCCCCAGCCTGGCTACCAGAGGCATTCTTGTGTTTTTTGTGATCAGGTTGGCAGACATCCTGTGTTAAAAAAAAAAAAAAAAACCTCTTCTCTGTGTTCTTTTGCCTAAATGTATCAATTTGATCCTGTTTGTCATGGCAAAGCAATACCAACGCCATCGTATTGCGTAAACATGTATAATAATTTCTAATAATCTATGGTACTGTTTTTTTGGCAGGTTAACTCGGGTGAACTTGAATTTTTTTGCTTCATTGTTTAGCATCATAACATTTAATAACATTGGTACTTATGTTTCATGACAATTATTCTACAATCTTTATGCTATTTTTAAGATGGGTCCCATTCTCTGTGACTTTCAACTCTGTGTATGAAAAAAAACAAACAAAAAAATAATTCTGAAAATGTTCTCCCTTTATTATCTCTTTAGAAATGGGAGTAGTCGCACTGTATCATTCTCTTTGCAAATATAACAAAAGCGGTAAGCTTTGGCTGCTAAATCCTTTGAGTCACATTGTTCAATGTCTCAATTATGTTTAACAAACACACTGAGTATGTCTTTATCTTATCAGGCACCAAATCTGCCTTGTTCATCTTGTTTGTCCTGTGTTTTAGAAATCTTCTGAAGTACGGCGAGTGGACCTGTGATTCGTCCTGTTTGACCTCCTGTGCGGAAGGACAGCAAAACAAGTAAGATGAGACGCCACATTTCTTCATGTGCTTTTCAGTTCCGCTCTGTTGCCCATTAGTGTTGTGTAATAACATACATGCGAGGTGACAGCCGGAGGTATTAGTGATTAATCGCGTGCATGTGACTCGGACGAGGCAGCACTCTGAACAGGTTGCGTGTCCGTGGTTGAGTGTTTCTCGCCATATTTCAGTGCTGTCAAAAAATCATTGACATGTTCTACCCGATTCAAAGAATGTTTAACTGTTTCTAAATGGTTTGATGGGAAAGCTAGTCATGTGTGAATTGTAATTACCCCCTGTTCAAAGTTTGAACATGTTTTGAAAGAAAACAGTGTGGTTAATTTTTCTCCCCTCAATGAACAACTAGTAATAAGTGCTGGCCCCCGGTTTTTGTGGTATCTGCCTTATTGATGTGATTCACAGTGAATGTCCGATTTCTGTTGGTTTGTTCAAATTAGGTTAGAGGGGAATTGGGCCATATGTGTAGGATTGTGCGACATGTCGTTCATACTTTCTCATTACATTGTTAGGCTGTCATGGGTGATCTTGCAAGCAAATAAGCAGGACTACTTTTAGGCAATTTAAGATTTTAATGTGTTTTTCTAACGCTCTGATCCTCCCCATCTTGGTATTGTGTCCATAAATGTACATTTCCAGAAAATTGAGCATAGCACGATACAAACATAATAATGGCTTTTAAGTACATGCTACTAAGCACTATTTAACTACAACGCAGGATGTCAGTGTATGCACATGAGACTTGAGGTTTATGACGCAACATTTGGAATCACTTCTTGAACCCAGTGATGGTTAAGCACAAGATTCTTGGCTTGTAAACTGGCGTGTGTGTGTGACAATAACGAGTGTATTTCATAAGGTCAACATGCATATATACAAATATATTTTATAACTTTTTGATTTATATTTTATTCATAATATGAAAATCAGTGAGCGGTAAGAGAATATAGCAGCCACACAGTGTTTTCAGCTGTGTTTGTTTCATGGCATTGGAGATTATTTTAATTATGAAATCATTTGCTTAATTAACTGAATTAATGAAATATCTCATCATGGTATGATTGGGAGAATAAAAATCCCCAACATGGTCTATTCATCTTGTAATTGCTTGTTTTGTTTAACCTTCAGTTCAGATCCCTAAATGACCAGTTCATTTATATTTTCAGGAAGTCGGATTAGAATAGAATAGAATATATATATATATATTTTTTTTTTAAATACCATTTTCATCTTAACTTGTTTATTAACAGAGGAAAACATAAGGTGCCATAGTGTGTGGATGTGATCATTTGTCAGCTAATTCTTTTGTAGCATGAACAATAATCTGTATTTCCAAGTAGCTGTATGCATGAAAAAAAGAGATTTCAAGCATGGGAGGAATTTTTACATTTGGGAGGGAGGATGCAATCAGTAACGTGGGACTCGCAGAGGCCTCCTCGGGTGACAAATTGAATGTGTCTCGGTCTAGTTTATAGCCCTGATCAGGTCAAACGAAAAATATTGGAGGTCTGGGTGAGGAGACAGGCCCGCCTGGTGCAGATAAATGGACTGATCATTTCTTATTGAGAAACAATTCCTAAAAGGTAGTTTACTGTGTGACTGGGGAAGCGGCGAGCGGAGAGCAGAACACGCACCCACTGCTCCCTCCCTGACCCTTCCTCCACTGCCGGAATTAAATGGATAGAGAGAACGCGTGTTTCTGATGGCACTCCTCCGCCGGAGAGACACACCATTTGTTATGAACGAGGGGTTCTGATGAAGTGTAGGGAGCTCCTCTTTCTTTTTTCTCCCCTTTTTTCATCCTGCCTTTCTCAGGCACTACAAGGCCGGCCTTCAGTCTGCTTCACATGAAATGGATGGAAGGAGCCGATTGAATTTTACACTCCCCTGGTCATGATTAATGTGTTTGGTGTGGGCTGTCTTGGCAGTGAAACTCCAACACCACTAGCTGGTGCTCAAGCTCCTCCGTGCCTGTAGCCTGACAACTTTGCAGAGGGGTAACTGTAGCGCGGCAGCTGTTAAAGCCGGGCAGTTTTCTTCCTGAAACTGGTCCTCGCATAGCCCCCTTTTTCCCCTTGTGTTAATAACAAATCTCTGTTCTTGACCACTTGCTCGTTATTACTTCACGGTCAGTTTGTCAGTGTGCTCTGTACCCAGTGTTAGTTGGCAGGCCGTGCTGTAAATGTCAATTCAACACTTAACCCATTGTTGAAGGGTGAGAGACCGAAGAAAAGATGCCAGGCCGTGTTAGTGGGTTCCTTAACAGATGGTCATGGTCATCTTATTCACACCTGAAATTACAGCCAATTTCCATTTGTCTTTGACCGCAGTTTGAATGTTTTGCACATGTAACTATTCTCTCGCCTGTTTTTCTACAGCACATTAACTTCAACTAAACACAGGAGTTTCACAGTGATAAGATAATTGTATTCTCCTGTAAAGGAGAAAATAAAGCCAGCATCATGAACTGGAGCGCTCCAGCCAGACGTCTTCAAAGTATCTGGTGATAAGGGACCCATATTTAATGGCATTAATGGCAGTAAGGCGGGAAGGAACTGACTGGATTTACAGAAGTGCTTTAGATGAGAGATCAATACAGGGGTAACTGAGTGGATGAGCAAGTCTAAGCAGGAATTGGAGCAGGTTTAATTTTGCATAAATAATGTACAGTCAAGGAGAGAAAGAGAGATGGAGGTAGTGCAGCCAGATACGAGTTCCGTTCCTCTTTTTATCATTTGTACTCTTTTTTTTTTTTCCCCCAGATGAAATTTATTGCATTTTAGCTCAAGTGTCCACAACACTTTTTTTCCTTCTTTTATTTAGTTTATCATGTTTTTTTAATCTTTTCTCATCACAGCTGTTCTATTTATATTCTACACATTTCATAGTTTTGCAGTTTTTCTGTGCACGTATAGTCCCATAAAAGCCCTTTAAGTGGATTGTATGTTACGGTGCTGGAACTCCCAGTGCATCCTCCCGCACAGTCCAAACCTTGCTTCGATCATCAGCACGTCAGCCTGGATGATGGATGGAGCTGTCTCCCTCCAGGTTGCCGTAGCATCTGTTGCTCGGTGGTCACTGTGTGCTGCTCTGTGGATGCTCGCATGCACGCAGATAGGCCTCCGCCGCTGTTTGTTTGTTTGGGGCTATTTGGTGGGTAATGATGGAAAATGAGAAACACAACGCGGGTGTTTTTGGTTGAGTTGATTTTAAGGTGGCTAGAATGTCCATCCTCTACTTGCGGTGGGGGAAGGGGGAAAAGTATAGTGGGAGGAGATAACTGGAGATAAAAACAATGGGAGAGTGACGAAGGGAGGGATGGCTGAATGAGGGAGAAATCAATAGGAAATCAGTGTTTGGGGAGGGCCTGTCGTTTATCAGGTGACACGGTTAAACAGCGTTAAGGCACTAAAAGTGAGAAAAATATGGGCCATCCCCATGATGGTATTGATCACCGTGGAATGGGGCGGCAGAAGGCCGAAGCCACTAATAAAATAAGACGTATCTGAGTGGGAATCAGCTGGGGATCGATGGCCGCGGTGATCAAGGCCAAAAACATCTTCACTGGGATTTAAACTTGGTTCTGCTGCCCTGTGCCCCCCTCCAACCTCAGTGTGAGCAAGGCTTGGCGTGATTGAAGTGGCCCGCTCACTTTAGGCCCTTTAGGCTGGACCTGCCTGCTCCAAAAAGACTTGTGGAGGAGGGTGTCGGGTAAAAGAACTGAATGAGAGAACTTGATGGAGGGGTGATGGAGAGAAAATGTGCTCTTTGTCATATTTGCTTTATTTTCTTTTAAAGTAGCTCATTTTTTCCTGATCTCAATCCTAATTATCCATCTGGCAAAGTGTCTCATGTGAACTGGTATACAAATCACTAGCAAACTTTGATATGTTTTTCATATGTAGGTACACACCATGTAGTTTGAAGACAATTCGTTACTTAATATGGCCTTTAAATCAACTGATTGCCTTTTTCTCTGAATTAAGTGCTGTTTATCTAAAAGTGGGCTGCTACTTAACTTGGGAGGTAACACGTAAATACGAGATTCACATACAGGCCTGGATGAAAAGTGAAATAAGGCTTCTCTCACTCATGGATTTGTGGGTGTTAAAAATCTGTCTTTGATACTTTTTTTAACAAAATTTGATCTGTTCCGCTGAGAATTTGTTGGACTTCATGACTTGGCTCGTGCTCCGATATGCACTATAAACCATGTAATTTTATATAGACAGATGTTCGCCTTTGGTAAATTCTGTTGACATTGCTGTAGATGCATTTGAATTAGCTGAGTCCAGTTTATGAATTTCTATGAACAATGAGCGCGTTTCCTATATGAACTTATGGACATTTATAGATTTTCTGCATTGACAGTTGCTGGTGTCGCTGAAACATACAAATTCTACTACGCCTCTCACTCTTTCTCCCCCTCCTAATCTTCCTCTGCCCTCATCTAAAAGCAGCCATAATGATGTCATTATGCCAGAGGTTTTGTCTCAAAATGGGCCATAACAAAGAGAGAAAAAAAACATTGAACTCGGTTCTCGTGGCTGTTAAACATCTGGCACCAGGCATTAAACGAGTGTAGGAAGGCACACATAAGGGAGGATTTTGCTATTCGTTCTCTCTGGTTTAGCATTGTAGCAGTGGTGTAAATAAACAGACTATGTCTATACAGGCCAGTTCTCTATCATTCCTTCCCAGTTCCTCTCCGGTTCTCCCCTCATTTATTGCACACCAGATGGTGCAAGGAGGAGTCCCCGAAACAGATATGATGGCAGAGGTGTGAACAGAGAGGTTGAGGCCTGTGGTCCGACGGGGACGCTCATTCCAGGAATTTGAAATTCTCCAATGTTTTTTGTGTACATTTTGTTCATTATAAACAGATGTCAGCATGTTAACGTCCCCAAGTGTAAATGAGGACCTTGGATGTCCTTTGTCTTTCAACACCCTGCAGAGCGTGTCTGTTTTCTGTAATCCGTATATATTTCTTTCAACGTACTGTGCACAACACTACAAAAACATTGAAATATTTGATAACCACAGCCAGCTGCTGTAGTTTTTGGAAAGTTTAGTCCGTGCCGGACGCTCAGTCTGTCAGCATGCTGATCAGTGAGCAGCTCTTCTATTCACAGGATTTGGAAGGAGGTTTCCTGTGCTGAGTAAAAATGCCCTCTGAATAGTGTAGTTCAGTGGCGGTGTCACTGGACAGCAGAGGGCTGGATGGAAAAACAATCTGGATAGTTCAGAGTTTTGTTCAGGACAGTGAGGTCACATGGGCCACGGAGGGCTGCCGAGAAATGAGACCAAGCACTTGCCACCCAATACCTAGAATCTGCATCAGCAAGAGACGGCGCTCGCTTCTTGTCTCCGCATTTTTCTAAGCCTCACATACGGTTGTATGTTTGACAAGTGCTACAAGTGAGAGGCAACTGAAAGGAGAGCAGATGTGACAAATAGCAGCAAATCATGCAGAAAATGTGCAATGCTAAACATCAGTCACTGCACATGGGAGAAATTGTGTGTTTGTGCAGTGTTTGCTGGTAGTTGGAGTGAAAAAAAAAAGGTTGCTCTCACAGCTGGGGACTTGGAATTTAATACATGGCTTCATTTTCACAGTTTAAAAAAATATGTTGAGGAGGGCAAAAAATCTTGCTAGGGTTTTGAGTTTCTTTTGATGTGTCCTGATGACGATTATGAAATCCAATAAAAACTAATTAGGAAATTAGGAGGCAGATCAATAAGGGTTGCTCTGGTGGAGCATGCTGTGTGTGTGATTTTGTGTGTGTGTGTGTGTGTGTGCGTGTGCGCGGTCAGTTTTTTGTCAACCCCCTTCTGTCCAGGGAGTGTGTTGAAGCCCTGACCCGGCCAAAGCAATTGTTACTGATACTCCTCTGTGGATTCAGTCTGCTCTATCCTCATATGGCTGTAATTTATATTTTGTTGACTGCCGATTTCTTCGTCCATGTGTAATCTGATTCAATGAGTTTCTCAATTTTGCTAATTCCATCCTTCTAATGTTACACCTAATGCACCCTGAAACCTCTTTATTGCCCCTTTATTGCTCCAGCGTTGCCTTACTTACTCAATTTATTTATCTAGAGTTGGTTTGACCACCACAAAAACAAGTGACGTAGTCGTGGTGCATTGACAGGAATGTGATGGAGGGTTGTATGAGGTTTCTGTCTCTCCCTTCCCTTGAAAGATGAATGGCTGTGTTAGGATTCTGTGCAGAAAAGTGTGCTATGTTGAATTTTACACTTCCAGCACTTAGACAAAAGTCAGCTAAAAAGTTTTAATATTCATGAAATTAATAATCTTTAAGTTTATGATTTGATTTCATTTCAGGCCAACTTAAGCCAGCTATACATAAAGCACCATCTCCATAACTTAAATGTTTATTATAAGAAAGGGGGCAAAGCTGGGCCAGTCTGGAATGTGGATAGGAAAATATTCCAGCTGGGAATGGGGTTGAGTGGTAAGGGGGCATTGGAGTAGGGTATTAGTTTGGGGTTTCATGGGTGAGAGGTGGGTTCAGGTCATGGGCCTCTAGTGTACTAGATGAGTTGCCAGGCCAGACCTAGAGGATCGCTGGCTGTATTGGACAGTACCGGTCCCTCCCCACACCCCGCTCCTCTCCGTGGCCCTACTTGCCGCCCAGCGGTCGGCACGGAAACGGGGCCTTATTTAGCGGCCGGACTCGTCCGTGTCTATGCCTGGCGATTTGTCCTTGTCTAATTACGGCTGCTGGCTGCTGCCCGTGTGCACATGACTAATGGAGGGGCTGGGGATGGGGAGGGGTGAGGCTGGGTGCGGGAGGGGGGAGGCGGCGGGGGAGGAGAAGGAAACAGTGGACGAGCAGGCCGGCCGCTGGTGATTTGTGGACCAGGCACTCTGTCATTGCCCTGGACCCATTTGTCTTCAAGAGGAAAGAAGAGGGGTGGGGATGGAGGGGATGGCGGCGGTGGGGGCTCTAGGGCAGAAAATGGTTTACAATGACTCCCATTTTCCAGCACTTTCATCCTTGGCCACAGCAGTGAGCATTGGTTCGCCTGCGACGGGATGGAATGGGCGGCTGATGTGATGTAGGATATGACAGAAACCTTGACAGCTTGCCGGTGTTATTTCTTTTTAGGGGGCTGGCTTGATGGCCGCCCTCCCTCTCCCCTGAGAGCAAGCCTTATCAGTTTTCTCCCTGCCGTGTGGCGAGAGCACGGGCTCTGTAGATTCAATGCTCCGCTGTCTGGACCCTAACTTGGAGACCAATTTTTATCTGGCATGTCTCAGACTATGCACATACATCACCCACGGCTTAGACTTTGGCTATTGTGTTTTCTTTTTCATGCCATCGTTCAAAGCTCAGCAGGCGTAACTCACCCAGAGACCCGAGTGATTATGGGTGGTCAATAAAGTTAAATAGTTTGAGGGGAATCCTTAATTGGTTGTCACTGGCTCTATGTGTATTGAAATACATTTTAGATGCATTTTGTACCAGCTCTCCTTTTTTTCCCCCACATTTCCCTCCAGTTGTGTGAGGCTTGCTTAAGCCACCTGCGTCCCTTTCCCACCTGGGCTTTTTATTAGATCTGAATCGGGGCTTAGACAGGGAGGAGCAGCAGGAGGGCAAGACTGCTAACTCTGTATTGATTTTACAGTTTTTTTATTTGCCCCCCTTTGCTCTTTCTGCAGGTCTTTTTAAGTAAATAAACACCAGATTTGTCATGTTCGTCCAGGGAGAGGAGGGGTGTGATGGAGGGTACGGGGGGTGGTGCAGAGGGGCCAGGCCCAGGCCTCGGGCTGGGTCAGCCATGATTCATTCTGCCATCTCATGGATGGAGGGATTTGGGTAGAATTGTTGAAGGGTGCCTGTGAAGCCTCTGTCTGACCTCCCTCGCTTCTGTCCCTCCCCTAGTGCTCCTGGGCAACCCCGGTCCTAAATCACCGGCTGTCACTGTTTTGGCAGAACAATGGTGCAGGGTCTTCTGCTCCATCTCATACTCCAGCCGACTGGACACGGCTTCCTCCATCGTTAGTGTGAGCATGTACCCTCTCCGGTCCTTCCTGGCCCCTGAGCCCCACAGGGCCCAAAGGAGAGTTGGGGTTAGGCTTAGCCGGATGGTCTGATGAGATTGGGGGCCGGAGGACCATTTGTGTAAGGACAGAGAAGAATATGTGTAACCTAAGGTTATTATTATATCTTATCTCGTGCTGGTTTCTATCTAAATAACTCAAAGTTGTAATAGTAGTTGAGCATATGTACTTTGTTGAATGAGAAGGGGAGAAGAACAAATGAGAAACTCAACGAGGGTAAGACATATTAAGTGAATCCAGGAAATAGGTAATTGCATAATTGATAACTAGACAGAAAGTTCTCATGCTAAAAGTATGATCAATAACTGCAGGAGAAAATCTAGAGTTTCTGAAATGGTTTCAGCTTGAATATATTTCGATGTTGGACTGTTCATAAGACAAGAGCAAAAGTTATTTGAAAATGTCACCTCAAGCTCTGGGAAATTGTGATTTATTTTTTGGTTAATTAAATTTTATAAGACTGTTAAAGATATAAATATAAAAAAATAATGCACAGACAAATCATCAGTGAAAATATGTAATAAAATAAGTTCCAGCCCTACATAAAACATTAACATTAAAAATGAATTACTACATAGTATTACAGTAATTGGTATCTCTTAACTCTCTTTTTACCCTTTGCCTTGATTGCCCCCGCCCCCCTCGACTTCCTGATTTGCCCTCCTCCTTTTACTGTTTAAAGTCAAGAGTCCGAGGTCAATCTATCAAATCTCCTAACTGATGGTCGATCAATATGTCAGCAGCCCAACACTCCCTCAGCAGTTATGATGATGTTCATGGTGCTGCACCTGCCTCGGCGGCTGTTACTGCCTCTATAGCGCCGTGAGCAGGGGATCGAACCCAGCCTGTCAGGGGGCCTGACGGAAAGCATGAATCACTATTACTGGAGCTGCTGTTTGCTCCCTGGTGCTCGGCAGACGTGCAAACTCTGATACACCCCGAGTAGAGAGCACACACACCCACACCCACCCACCCACCCATTCAACTAGAGAGGTTATTATAATTATTAACAAAAAACTTCTTTCAATCAATAACTGTAAAGGTGAATAAGCTGTGTGCATGCACGCAGGCACACATACACGCACACACATTGTGCACACTTTATCACTCAATTAAATGTCATTTGGTATTTGACCCATTAGCTCCTGGAACCCGATCCAGCCTGCCCACCACCTCTGGACTTGTTAGCCCGGCTTGAGCTCAGTTCAGTGGGCCTGGGAGGGCTCCGGTTTCCCCTCTAATCTCATTAGAACCCTTTAGCCGCGGCTGGCGGATGCCTGCATGTCCGACAAACAGCCCACACACTAATAGCAGCATGCTTTGTGTTTATGGTTTGTGCACGTGTGTTCAAGCACAGGCACAAAAACAGTACGTGTATGGATCTGCTACTGAATGGCGAGTGCAGGGCGAGGGAATATGATGTTGAAAAATGGTTTGTGTGCGTGTGTGTGCAAGCAGTGCATTTGTGTGTAGAAATAATATTCTAGTTTACAGGATGCAATTTCCCCTTAATATGCCCATCCTAATGTAATTTGGCGTCTATGGAGTGTCTGTGCACTGGCCTGGGCTGGTGTGTGTTTCTGCTGACTGCTCCTGTTTTGTGTTTATATGGATGAGTGGCTCTCTGGGAGGGCATTATGCATCCTTTTCAGCATTTAAGGATCATGTGCATGGTGGCGGCAGAAGCATGAGACAAACAAGGAAGTATGTCTTTGATTAAAATATCTTTTATCTCTATATTGATTAAAAGGCACTGTTTGGTAATAGAATGTCTCTGCCTCTCTCTTCTGGGACTTTCTTTTCTGTCTTCTGTTTTGTATTTTTTTTTTTTTTACTTTCACCTCAATGACTAAAGAATAAAATTCAGTGAATGGGGATAAAGTATTTCAGATGTGCAACTAAGCAAAAAATTAAAGACCACATTTATTTAAGCACGTGTTGTAATCTAGAATAATAATTTTTAAAGTATTTTCTTAATTAACAAGACGCACTCTGTGTCTGAATGTTCCAGGAACTACACACATTTTGGTTACATACTTGTAAAACTACTTTCTCAAATCATTATTTTAATATAAACGTTGTAACTATTATTATTACTTACTTATTACCTTAATTATTAATTTTAACCAAATGTTATAACTAAATATGTCGGGGGGGGGGGGGGAAATTGCTTACTTTGTGAATTTGCTTGAATTAACGGCAGTCAAATCTGTTTAAAGTATTTTCTTAATTAACAAGACGCACTCTGTGTCTGAATGTTGCAGGAACTACACACATTTTGGTTACATACTTGTAAAACTACTTTCTCAAATCATTATTTTAATATAAACGTTGTAACTATTATTATTACTTACTTATTACCTTAATTATTAATTTTAACCAAATGTTATAACTAAATATGTCGGGGGGGGGGAAATTGCTTACTTTGTGAATTTGCTTGAATTACCGGCAGTCAAATCTGGCTATTGTAATTGCCTCGCTATTACTACTAATTCGTTTATTGACTCACTAGACCATTGACGGAGGAATAATCATTTGTACTTTTATTGCATTAGTCAATTGTCCGTATACAGTCAAAAAGGTACTGTATCCAAGTTTTCCTTGGTAAATAAACGATTTACTAATGACCTGAGTTGCTGGAATTTCCTTTTTCCACCAGTATTTTCACCTTGCAAGTGGAAAAAAAGTTGGCCCCGGCTACTTTTTGAACCTTGACTTCTGTGAAGGTTGACATGTGACAGCAAGCCGGGAGACACGCTTACACAAACACACCGAACGTCTCTCGCCTGCTCTGGCTTAATATTCTCTGGTGGCTTCTAGACGTTTCAGGGTCAAGCCCGGTCTGTACCTCATTAGTCAGGTCAGGACAAGTTGGGTGAGAGGCCACATCATGTCTTTAAGTCGGAGCGTGGTTATCTGTGACACCATACTGTTGAGTCTCCGCTGATGACAAAGAGCATCAAAGTAGGTGTGAGTAGCCTGTGTGTGTGTGTGTGTGTGTGTGTGTGTGTGTGTGTGTGTGTGTG
>JAFBJU010000499.1:488628-548205 GCA_016785305.1 Colistium nudipinnis | reverse complement strand
GTGTGTGTGTGTGTGTGTGTGTGTGTGTGTGTGTGTGTGTGTGTGTGTGTGTGTGTGTGTGTGTGTGTGTGTGTGTGTGTGTGTGTGTGTGTGTGTGTGTGTGTGTGTGTGTGCGTGCGTGCGTGCGTGCGGATTTGTGTGCCGTGTGTTTGATGGGGAGATACTGAGCTGAGGCTGAATGAGAACAGATGGAGATGTGCTCTTTAATTAACCCTGCAAAATCACAGGGCTGAAAACAGGCCTCGGTCCGTGAATAACATCCAGCACATCCAGGGTGTGTGTAAGGTGCACTGTAAGTGTACATGACTTGTGAGAGAGTGTGTGTGTGTGTGCACGCGTGTGTGTGTGTATGGACTCGGCCGTGGAGTAGCCGGAGCATCGACCCATTCCCCCATCCCCCCTTCCCCAGAGCGGGGCGTTTTATTTCTCATTAGCGGGCAGCAAACTGCTGGGGGATGAAATTTGCTAACAGGAATTAAAAGTGCATTAACACATCTGAGAGATTCATTTCTGCTAATAGTTTTATTAGTGCTGTGACCTTTCAGTTCATTAGAGGACTGTGGGAGAAGGGAGGGGTGGAGGGAGGGAGAAAAGGGTAGATAAGAGGGTCTTAGGGATCGTTGTACTTGGGTAGACTTTTTGAAAGTAGACACAATCACAAAACTCATAAGAGTGGCAAATGACTGAACTTTTATTTATTTTTTAATTTGTTGGCTGTGATTGTCGGTTCAAAAACTTTTTTTTTTCATGCCTCTTCCCCTTGACAAGGTGTTCCCTGTCCTGTCTGGTTTATGAGATTGTGATGCAAATGTGCCGACCATCGGATCTTCCAGCTCCTGCTTTAAGATTGGACCTATACTCGGTCTCAGTGGCCGGATGCTCGCCTCCCTCCCCTCAATTACCAGAATTTATAACGCAGTGTTTTTCAGGTCTGTTAGCGCTTGAGTGTATCACTTATCCAACCAGTTAATTGTTTATGAACTGTGCCCTCCCCCTCTCTCAAATGGGGTGAGAGAACCAAGAAAAGAGCAGCGAGTGTGACAAGAATGGCATTGGGTGGAGGGCAATGGGTCAGAGTATCAACACTTTTTTTTTTTTTTTTTTTTTTTATGTAAAGTGCAGCAGTCAGTGACATTGTCCCTCCTACATGCCATAGATGGACAGCGAGACAGTGTTTGAATGTACCTTACCAGGGAGGGCAGCTAAAGGGGAATTAATGTTGTTTTCCTTCTGTTTTATTGGAAAGCAAGTGAGGCAAGTTACAGTGCAATTTGCTTTCCCCTGTTCCCTATAATTAGCACCTTACAGAAATGAAATAACATTGACGAGAAGGTCAATAATCCTGATCTATAGTGAAATTAATCCCGCTATCGACACAACAAGCAAACAATACAATTAAGAGTCGAGGGAGGAGAGAGTGGGGGAGAGAGAAAAAAGAAAGCAGCATGTCTTTGGAATAGGATGCGTTTTATCTCCTGGGTTCACTGTGCAAAAATCCTTTGAAGGTTTCTAATTAATTCATCCATTGTTAATGAAGGCAAAGTGAGGAACTAGGGATTATACATGAGTAGAGGAAGGAACACAATTAGAGATACCAGCCTAATGATTGCTTTTTTAACTTGCTGCTGTTTCTTACTTGTACTTGCTCGACTTGCTGGGGTACATTTATTGGCCTTTTCAAGATGAGCTTTACCTCTTCTGCGTGCCACCACCTGGAAAGACATCTACAAAGGTGCAAGTCAAAGTTTAGCGAAGTAACTTTTTTTTTTTATCAACGTTTTGTATTTCGGATATGTACTCTTTCTCGCCAACGCCCAACCGGCAATGACACTTTTACGGAGTTGACTCTGTGGTTGGATTCAAATTCAATAAAATTTTTGAATAGAGTGTGAAATCAATGGACTCGATCATAAAATGTAGTTTCTGTTAAGACACTGTGTACTTTTTATATGAGGAGCATTTCTGTTGACGTGGAAATTGTGGGCCGAGTTTAGAGGTAGGCACGGAAGTGAAAACACAGGCCCACTTGTGCAACATTGTGTTCCCATGCTTTACTTGAGTTATTTCATTTTCATTTATTTTTTATTTTTTTATCTATTTGATTCATTTTTCATACATTTTACACATCACTGCCCAGTTTATGTCAGTGGCATGTAAATCGATTTGGTAAAAACAATGAACAATAAAACAGGAATAGAATCAAGTGAGAAAATCCGCCTGGACAGAAGGCCAGTGTTTGGAGTCTTAACTGTGGTCCTAAAGACCAAATTAGAGCACGAACCTCTTTAAAATGGACATTCAGTCCTGGTGTTTGCAGCGCAGGCCAAGTGGCGGACGTGGGAGAATTAATTAGCTAATGCCCCATTTGCTTTGGTTGTATGCACCAGTGAGAAGAGCGTAAAGCATTGCTAGGTATTAGTCTGAAACGGAGAAGAGGGATTGTAGGAGACAAACGGGATTCTTCACGCACAGATGAGTGCTATATCACTTTGTTAAAGCTGCTGGCAAAGTTGACTTGTATAACTTAATAATGCCTTTTTGTCCTCTGCTTTAGAAACCGTTAAGCCTCTTGGATGTCCTCTCAGCCTTTCCTTGTTTCTTTTGTGAATAACTCGGGTCTCAATTGTAAAGGGGGGGATTTAATAGAAAAAGTCATTAATTTAAAACATTTTCGAATTTTAAAGTTTCATGTCTTTGTGGTCCACGATGATGAACACTCATGGCAGAAGTGACACAGGGGTGTGAATGATCTACCTCTCATATTTGTTGCGTTGTTGTAATGAAGCAACATTAGTTATGTGCAATCAGAAAAATACCACCTGAAGACCAAGATGGCATTACTCCCACAATGAAAAAAAAAAAATTGAACAAGAAGCTCAGTCCCGTCGGCTCACAGCAGATAATCTAGTGACAGAAGAGGCACGGTGCTGTTTCCAGCAGAGTAGTTTTAACTGGCGCCTGGACTGACCAGGGTGATCCAGAGGGGAGCCTACGCCGAGCGTGGTGGGCCGCCGGAAGGATGGTGCATCTGAGCGTCACGGGGCGAAGAAGGATTGCCTTTCAAGAATTACGAGCCATTAAATCACAGCCTGGAAATCTCAAGGTTCCCCAAGACTGCTGCACAAGGAATCTGGGCTGGAGAAATATTGTTTATGGTTTAAAAGGCCTGGCGATGGATTTATAAAAGAAACATTCATCATTGCAGGAAAACGGAACAAAACATTCCGGAAATAAATACTCACTCTATAGGTATACTTGTCACCCAGACAGCACAATAACAAGTGAATTGGGAGGGAGATCCTTCATTTGCTGGCAGCTGGCCCCCAAACATGCTGTGTGTGTGTGTGTGTGTGAGTGTATGTGTGTGCGTGCGTGTGGGGGGGGGGGCACAGTGGCTTGTTTGAGTGTCTGTATAAATGTCATATTGTGTGATGCAGCAAATTAGGGATTTTGATCTAAGTATCTGGGGCCATTTGATTTGCCCTTAAAGTGCTGTCATGAAATATTTTTTATAAATAGATAATTTACCCTCCATTCAACATATTATCAATTATGTCTCCATTATTTCTCACTTGATGTGCCAATATAAGTGACTTTTCCAGGAAACATAACTAACCGTATCGATTATTTCCCCCTGGCCCTTCCCTGTGATGGATAAATAGGCCTTTAGTGAAGTAGCATTTTACAGGAACATGGTGGGCTTTGGTCAGTGACCTTGAGACGGTGTAAATGAAATCTATGCTGTGGTGAGCAAATGTCTGGTAGAAAAGAGGCACTGAACAGGTTTCCATACATCCTGAATTTAGTCCCTCCATTCCAAAAAGAAATGTATCTGATAACAAAGGAATTGAATATTTGTTATCGCTTTCCATTGACGGTTGCATTAGATATAGATAGATGTTAAATGTATTCATTTTACTTAAATAAAAATATAAATCTGAAAAAAATATTTTAGCCATTATCTAACAAAACTTTTTTTTTGTCTTTTATTGCCTAGTATTACAGCAACATTTTTTAAAATTATCTCCTTAAACTGCATATTATCCCATTATCCCCATATGTTATGTTATCCCCATTAAATTTGGCATTTTTATGTTTAAGGGTAAATGTTTACTTAAACCTTGTAATATCATCTTCAACTGAATGTATTATTTGAGGTACGATGGCTTCTTCATGTCGGTTCATCATTTTATATGAATTACAAGTATTTCCTCTTTGATCGACTTGTTTTACATACTTCTCCACCGGTGCCTTTGTTTTCACAGAACCCCTGAGGGATAATGTGGCCTGTGATCAGGCATTCGTGAAACTATTTATTGATGAATCTATGTGATTATGCATATTGACTGATATTGATGACTTGAGGATTTGATCAATGCCACGCTCTTATACGCACTTATCCTCTTGGGGATTTTGTGACGAGCGTGGGGGGGCTGGCGAATGAAAATGAGAGTACAGGAAGAAATAGAGCTAAAGAACAGATGACAATGATGGAGTGCTGTTACGGGGGGAAAAAAGCATAGGAGAATTCACCATTTGAACCGGGTTGGTTAAGTGGGTGTTGTTGGGGCAACATATGTGGGTGTATAGATAAGTGAAGCAGTATGTATAAGTACGTATGTGTCTCGGTGTCCAGGAAGGCATGGTGGTGACAGTCAGCGGGCAGACGCGTGCGTGTGTGTGTAAATGTGAGGCTCAGTATATCTGTGTATTTTTGATGGATGGGCTGGCAGGGCAAGGCCGTGGATAAGAGTGCAAACAAACTGGGTAATAAATGACAGCGGCAGAGGAGCAGTGATGGGGCCCACTCCCAAGCTCCTGATGCATGCCGACCAGCACCGGCAGCCATTTGTAATAAAGAAATGAGGAAGCTGTCACTGGGATGAAGAGACAATGTTCATTCTGAAGAGTAAGAAGGTCTCTTTTTTCCCCTACTCTCTCTCTTTCTAATACACATGAACACACACACACACTCCTACTCCCTAAAACACACTTGCACCGTGGATTGGAGCTCAGTAGGGGACTAATCAGGGCGAGGTGGGGTGCTAATGTAGGCCATAATGAGTGGAGCTCTCAGTGACACATCACACACCACTAGCTCTGTTATGGGAAGCACAGTGGCAGAGCCCCTACTTGTACCGCACACACACACACAAGTGTAACTCCCAGCCTGGTGTAACTTTAGAGCAAAAGCCTAAGAAATAAGGTGTCGGTGTGGGAGCAGAGGAGGGAACCTTTATCACTTCGAGTAAGACTATGCTGCACACAGGAATAGATTGCGGTGTATCGTGCCTTGACTTTTGGCTTCGTTTAAGACTCTAAAAATAATAATTAGTTTTAATTTGACTAATTAAAGTTTTACATTTTCAAGTGCACGGCTTGTGCTTTTAATATGGCATACTGGGATTCCATTTTGTTATTATAGTGAAAGCAGGAAAACGTGAGAGGACGTTCCAGGACAAACTCTTGTTTGCGTGTGTGTTTTTGTGTTTGTCGTTGGTTTTCTTATTTGCGTTTGTGCTAAATCTAGGCGCGCAATCCGTCACCGCTGCGACGGCCAATGTTCTCCGCCACCCAGACAATCCAAGTACAGCGCGGCAAGGCGATGGGGGCAGGCTGCATGTTCTTGCATTGTCTGTTTTGTTTGTGTGTGCATCTGCCTATATGTGTATGTGAGCGTATTACAGCATGGGGCTACAGCTGGGGGAGAAGAAGAATTTGGGCCTGCACCTGCACAGCGATAATTAATGTGGACGGAATGGTACATAAATAAATCAGTGCCTCTCGCAGCCTCAACAGGACTTTTCTGTTTAGGGTCAAAATCTTCCCACTCTGCACTGGATTAATCATGCCTGGCTGCAAACACAGACGACGGCAGGGACACAGGCTGTATTTGTGTGTGTCTGTGAGTTTTTTTGTGCGTGCGCCTGGGCCTTCGTGCGTCCCCAGAATTCCACTGACAGCACTGTAACACTCTTTGAGGACAAACACAACAACAGGAAGTCACAATTTTCACAGTTGTATAATTAGCCCCACCCTCCTCTCTGCGGTGATGAATAGGTGAACCTTTTGTTTGCATTTGTCATGCTGCGGTGGCATTGTCACAGATGTGAGAATGTGCGGTGCGGAGGCGGGGGGGGGTCATCACGTTCAGAGGCGCGTGTGAATGCGGGCTTATGATGGGACGTTCTGCGTGTGTTTGTGGGCCTCTCGCAGTTTCCCATCCTTCTTATTGTTCTCTGTAGATCTATGTTGGCGCTGTAGCCTCCCCAGTCTACAGGGCAGTCCTTATCTCCACCTCTTTTTCCTGCTATCTCTGACAGCAGAGCTGCTGTTCCAGTCCAGTGCAAATCTACGTCGTCCTCTGTCCACTCCTATCTTGCGGACAGGTAGCCTCTGATTGATCTCATCACCTCCCTCATTTATTATTCATTTTACCTTTCAAGTACTGATGGAGGAAGGGCAAAAAGTGGAAAGGAGACGCTACCTGTTTGCTGGGACCTCTGTTTGGCTGTTAGGCAGGGAAGCAAGCCTACACACAATTAGGAAGCATTTTTTTTGCCTTGTGACTCATTCAGCCCCAGACATGCGTTCCCAGATCTCCCCAACCTGATTGATCTGCATAATGGCATGAAATAGCTTTGGAATGGCAGCCCCATGGGGGTACACATAGATGGGCACGGGGACAGAGAGACATGTACTTACGGCTGTTTGGGGAGGAAATTAATGGTGCATTTTTAGTTTTTATAATGTGATTTAATGATGCAATTCGTCTAATAAAAAGAACATTTTTTAACATTTACACGTTCATTTACACATTCCCTCCTTCGCAGAGGGGAAACCCAGTGGGCCAATACAAACATCACACTCCTCACCCACTCGGAGCGCTGCAGGCCTTTTTATTGCATGGTGATGGATGATTTCAGTTTGGCTTTTTTTTTTTTTTTTTTTTCACAGCCCCGCGACATCCAAATACTCCCTCCTCCCCATTCGAGTGCGTAAGGATGCCGTCCTCCGTTCACAAAGCCGACATCTAATGCATATAGAGTGTGTTTTGTAAAGGATCATTTGATTGTCTTGTAAATGAAGCTTTGCCTCTCAGCTGCTAATTTAGCCGCATTCCATCTCATTAGAGAGGAGAAAGAGAACAAACGACAAAGGCACTCTCTGAGACATGAACCCTTATTTGATTTCAAATGGCCATCACTGCTGCTGACGTCTGTGAGGATAATCTCAAATCACAGAAGAATCGGGCAGCGAAACAACAACGTTGCGGTGATGAAAAATATAATGTAGACTTCCCTCCGGCATGACGGGCCCTATCTCTACCTTTATCTTCCTCTTTTCCGTTCACCCCTCATGTCCCCCCCCCACCTTCTCACCCTGTCCTGACTCTTTAGAGGATGTGCAAGTGTATCTGGTTTCCTAAAGCGTTTAGCACCTTAGCCACAAAACCGGGACAGGAAGCCCACTCTATTTGCAATGTATCAATTGCTCTGAACAACACTCCCCTTACCTCCACCTCTCTCCGATCTGCAGCTGGCTCAGCACACACTTCTCACATACCTCCACCTCCACATGCGAGCACTCGTGATCAAATTCGCAAATGCACAGTAGGATTTTTTTTTTTTTACACTTCCTGTAATGTTTAGTACTGCAAGTATATTGTAACCATGCATGCGGACCTCATCAGCACTAACGCCTTGAACAAAATGGGTGAGCGCATGTGGGTGTCGGCGCAGACGCACACACTCTGAGAGTCTGACCTTGGCTCCACTTAGTCGCGAGGTTCATCCACCGGCCAAGCTGGCAAGTCAAATGGGTCCAGCAGCCAAGAAGGTGGCCTCAACCACCGCAAGGCTGCTGTCATCCGTTAAGCACAGAAGGACAAAAGTAGACACAATGAGCAGAATGAGAGAAAGTATACACCTACGGACAAACTGTTTGTTCGCACAAAGGTTTGCATTTGTGCACAAGCCAGTGTGTACATGCAGATGTAAAGAGTGTGCGTGCGTGCGTGCGTGCGCGTGTTTGAGACCAGGACTAACCGCCTGAGGTGATGCGTTTTGAAAGGCACTTTAGAAATTAAAGCAGTGCCACTGTTCTGTAATGGGGCTTAAATGATCCAGAAAACACAAGATATATTGAGCATTTAATGAAACACACGGCCCACTCCTTAATTCTGCTCCGAGCTTCACCGGCGTCTGCCAAACCTGCTTTGTGCCTATCCCACACATTCACAGACACGTGCATATTTTTTAAACAAGTATTCAAAATGTTTTATTCACCTTTAGTTTGTTTGACTTGATGCCATCATTGCTTTTCAAACAGTTTTACGATATGCCAATCTTGTTTTTTTTTTTTATGTATTTATATCTTTTTAAAATAATAAATGACCCTTTTTGTAACATTTTTACAAAATGTGATGATAATATGGTTTGGTATCTATAATCTTTTAAACAAAACTGTACTCGGGCCAATATGTATTATGTCACCGATACCAAGGCAATGCTTTTCTAAATAATTTGATAAATACAAACATAATTCCCTTTTCGACAGTTTTTTTTCCCCTCTGTTTATCAAAATAAGCCACATTTCTAAAACATGGTCACAAGAATCATGCAAAACTTAAACAAAGAAATATTGTGAGTGATATGAGGAATACAGAAAATGGACCATACGTCCATTGTCCACTTTTTGTACAGAGAACTAAAAATCGAATTATTAAGATATTACAGTAATATAAACATAGAGCATGAATACAATTTTTGTTGCACTTAATGGTTCAGCATTGGTCTGATGTGGTCAGTTAAGGTGTACACCACAGGGTTTAGTTCATAAATGTACCTTCCCCATATATTTTCGCTGTACACAGAGCTCTCCTCCTCATTGTCTGTGAATGTCCTTTGTGGTTTGGCCATACATTAATAATGTAAAGGTAATGATCTCTAGACTAAAGGCCCTGTCCTGTCTTGTCTCCCCCCCCCCTCTCCCTCTCCATCCCTTACTCTCTCCATCTCTCCTGTCTGTCTGTAAACGGGCCAAAACAAGAATGGAGAGAGGAGTGTTGAGCAGAAAAAAAAAAAAGATGATTGTTGGACAACGAGGGTTAAGGGAGAGAAACGCCATACATTAATAATGTAAAGGTAATGATCTCTAGACTAAAGGCCCTGTCCTGTCTTGTCTCCCCCCCCCCTCTCCCTCTCCATCCCTTACTCTCTCCATCTCTCCTATCTGTCTGTAAACGGGCCAAAACAAGAATGGAGAGAGGAGTGTTGAGCAGAAAAAAAAAGATGATTGTTGGACAACGAGGGTTAAGGGAGAGAAACGGAGGAATTCCTGGCCGGGCTGTAGAAACAATGCAGGCCCCGTTTTCCTTCATTGATTACTTGAGGAAAAGGGGAAGGAAGCAAAGAATCATTCTGAGAAAACATCTCTTCTCTGCCTTTCCTCTCTCCCTTCCCTTTGCCTCTGAAGTTTGGTCCTATAGGATGATGGATGAGGAACTTGCACTGTGGCCTCCGATGTCCTCTCCTCTTCCTCCCTCCTTATCCTCCTCCTCTTCCTCCTACGCACGCACACACTCAGATGCACAGTGTTAGCAAGTGATGGATGGGGAGCTGGCAGTGTGGCAGTAATAGCAGACACCCAGAACTACACTGCCACTTACTCATTTGTCTCCGTATTCACATCTTTATTTATATGTCTGTCCCCACACCAACATCTAAATATAGATATACATAATGAAAAATTGAGCTTTGTTACAAAAAAGTGTAAAACTTCAGGCTAAAAATGTGCGTATGGGCCTTAATATGCATTATGTTCACAAAGACATAGGTATTTGTGTCTCTTAAGGTTTACTGAGATGCGGTGTATATATGACAGACCTTAACGTTTTATTTCATAATTATATGATTTATCAGTGTCCTGATTTTATTTAGATCTGGTTTCACTCCCGAGTTTGCCACGTTACCTTAAAGTCAGGGTTTTAGTTAAGTCCTCCAAGTTTGGGTTTTGGAGACTGTCACACAAGGCAGGAATAATGGACAGCAGGCTGCTTACACAACATTACACATTATTAATCATTTTCAGATTGTCTGAGAGGGGGAAGAAGGGGTGCAACGGCACCAAGATGAAACGGAGCAGAGGAGGAGGAAGACGGAGAAAGAGGAGGGGAGGTGGAGGCAAAGAAGGAGGGTTAGAAAGCCACAAATAACTGCCATCAATCATCGAGCAGTCAACATTTTCTCATGTTAGGATTGCCTGTTATTGGCAGCAGCCAGGGATCTGTGTGCGCATACGGGCGTATTTTGTGTAGATGTGTGTTAGCTCCGTCTTTCTCTGCCGGACTTCTCCCGCTTTCTCACCGTCGTTGCCGCTCCTCAAACTGACGGCACAAACAACAACAGTTGAGAAATCACCCTCGTCAGCAGGAAGCTGGCAGGTGTGTTAACTCCCCCAGTACCAAATTAGGATGTGCAAGATTGCAGAAACGCCTCGGCTCTCATATCTCCCCTTTTTTTTTAATCACAAACATTAACATGAGCCTGGATGGAAAGAGACATCAGGCTTTAGCCAAGACTTTGCTTTTGGGTCTCGGATACCGGGCAGGGATCTTTGCCTGAAAGAAAGAGCCTGGGTCAGCCTTCGTCTGGGGGACCGTAACATACTGATTTATAGAAAAAAAAAAGAATGTGTAGAAGTGCATATTAAATCATCAAAATCTGATCTCCGAGGATTAGAATACAGATAATAATTCAAGCAATAGCCTTTAGTTAGTTGCATTAAAAGCACATCCCTCCCTCAAAGTTCATAGTAGTTTACAAATCTGTTTGTTGTTGGGTTGGATTAAGGAATCCAGAATTTCCAAGCCGTTTGGAAGTCATGCCTCAGTGCTTTTTATAGGAAACATGTTGCCATCCCATTTTCTCTTTTGAGGAGAGTTGTATTTATTCTTGGGATAATATGCTCCTGATGTTTTCTGCGCTTTCACCCACAGCATTTTGAATTGTGTTGAAGTGTGTGTGTGTGTGTGTGTTCCAAAAACACTATTCGAACACTGTGGCCCTGTGGATTATGATAGAACGACACTAGGGGGTGCTCAAGGTTTATCCAGCCAACTGTTGAGGTGCGGGGTGGTGCGTTGATGAGCATGCAGATGTGAAAGTGCATTGCACTTGCTGTCCAGAGAGCGATCCAGTTTGTAGCCAGGAGCCGGCCTTCCTCTTCTCCCTTCACAAGACACGGCACATCCTGCCACAAGACCTCTTTTATCATTAACTCTGAGTCTCTGTTTATGGTCAGAGGTGAGCTTTCTTAGTTACAAAGTAATACGTGATAAAAGAGTTAATAGATGAGGATTTCAGGAGATGGGTCCATCGCTATATTTAGTTACTTAATGCCATTGAATATGAACAAAGCTGCTGAGTGGACATTAGTGAGCGCACTAATTGGATGTTTGACGGATATTGTTTTAGACGTGTGGAGGCAGTTTCAGAATTGGCAAAAAACACTATTTCTGTCCTCGCCTCACTTGATAAACTAAGTTGAGTTCAATGTTCTCAATTTCAAAAACATTGAGAGAAGGAAAAAAGTTTTTTAGGCCCATGAACTCACTTTGAGGCCATATTGTTGTTGTTTTTTTTAAATTGATAAGTTTGTCTTACAGACATTCAATTCTTGCATGCAGCCTGTAGCAGAAATGTGCTGTGATTTAAAAGTCCTCATAGCAGCACAAGTTTTTTTTTTGCATGCTGTTGAGATGCTGAGTTTCTTGTTGTGGAATTTTCCATCCTTGTGGCATCTGATGCATTCTTTTATTTATACTGACACTCTCTCATTGACTTAGATCTGTTCTTGTGGGTCTCATTTGACTGCAGCTGAAATAAATAGCATATAAGGATGATTGTAAATTAAATGCATATTTTTAAAAAACAGGGCTAAAAAACACCAACATATTGAAGTTGGTGCCTGCGGTGTTGTGAGTTCTCTGTTGCATGTTTGTGGCCAGACAATGTGGCTGGAAAAAACAGCTCCCAGGGCACCATGGGGGAGAGGACAGTGGCATGTTATGGTATGGTGAGGCAGTTCCAACCCTCCTCCACTCTGTGTATTTGTGTCACACTTTCAAGTTTGTGGTACATTTAAAAAAATATATAATAAAGTAGATACCTGCAACATATTTACACTGTAGCTGGCTTTTTTTTTCTTTTGCTAGGGTATATTTGCACTACATTATTTAAGACAAATTCTATCAGTTTTTATACCGCTATAAATCATTTGACTTGGTTTTCCGCATTTTTGGTTTTGTGAGGAAACGCTGGAAATAATCCCAGAACCAGAAATCGAAACTATGGAAAATAAGACATCTTGTGTTTGTTTCCTATTTGGCTTGTTTCATGTTTATGTTGTTTTTTGCTTTTCTGAAAATCTTAGACAATAAAAACTAGAGAGAGGAAAAATGCAAGGGTTCATTTGTAGAGCTTTACATGGTTCAAATGTGTCTACAAAACCCTGTATTTTTCCTATTTTCACGCAATATTGTTCAATCAATGAACAAGTCATCCTCGGCCCTCCAGATATGTGTCTGAGAGAGAGAGAGACTTTGCTGAAAATCTGGCTGTGAGCGAGACAAGTAATCCTAAACACGGTTATGTAGTAGAAATACATACATCTATTCATTGTCAACCTGTAGGGATGTTGAGTGATGAAACACCTGACTCCTCCTTCTCTCTTTCTCCTCCACCTCCACAATCACTTTCAGAATCCAACAGACCCCCTCCTACGCACGCACACACACCTACACACACACCTACACACACCTACACACACCTACACACACACACACACCTACACACACACACACCTACACACACACACACACACACACACACACACACACACACACACACACACACACACACACACACACACACACACACACACACACACACACACACATCCCGCCACAGAACACGGGGAGGGAAAAAAAATCACGGAAACACAGCCAGATTATTCACCGTGCACCGTTATTGAATATGTGACTAACGCACTGAGAATCGCTCTGGGAAATCAGATTAAAAAATGAATTATTTATAAGGACATGGAATACCGGTCGGATAGGGCAGAGAGATTGGAAGAATACACCTACAATATACCCCAAACAACATTACAAGTTTGATCATGACACTTCCCACTGTAGTTATTCATTTTTATAATGCTCACAAATCTTCTCCTTTATATTCTGATATTGAAATATGACTCATGGTAAAATTACATGGTAAAAGTGTTTTATTATTTTTTGTTTAAATGTTATTACCTATATTTTCTCTGCTCCCCCCACACACAGTCTAAAAGACGGTTTGATATATTTTCATGGAAGCTATAAGCTTGATATCAAATCAGTTTAAATCCCTTTTGTAGTTATTTCTGTATAAACTCTCACTGGAGCATGAGTCACACTTGAATGAAATTGAAATACAACAAATGAAAGGTATATTAAAAACGATACATAAAAACAATGAAGCGTAAAATCCCCTATTGACAAATTATGATTAAGATATTATTTCAAACAGTGAATAGTATTGTATTTACTTGATAAAATACATGTATAAGCTTGGACTTAAATAAAAAGTGATGGTGTGTACTACGACTACTGAATTTACCTCTTCTCCTGAGAAGATCCAAAACTCGGATTGTTTTACTCTGATTGTTTCTGCCTATTTAGTGAAATGCCACTCACCTCTATTGGAGATGTAGTGTGTGGATTAGCAGGCAGAGTAGTGATCCCTTTTATTTGATCCTTTGCTTTAATGCTATGATCAAATCTTGTTTTCCCTTCGTTTTCCTTTTCTCCCTCTTCCTATGATTTTACATCCTCCCCTGCCTTTTTAATTTACAGCATACACTTTTGAGTCCAGCTCAAAAATCATCCACTCCCGGCCTCCACTGACAGGTATGTTGCTTTGACTCAGGTGAATGTGCTCTGAGGTTATGTCACCACCTCTAACCCCTTTGACACCCCTCTCCTCTCTCTCCTCTGTGCTAAACACCACATTTGGCCGCCCCCAGGGGGAATGCTGGGGAGTTTCCACTATCACCACATAGAGGGGAGGTATAGAAATACTTCACATCTGGAAAGAACCCTCTTTGCGTCTCTTTTGTGTGAGTGGGCGCGCATGCGTGCGCTTTAGTCATTCTCAAAAGGGCATTAAGGGTGCTGTCATGTTAGTTTTACATTTCACTGAAATATTTAATATATATCTGTTATTGGTGACTCATATTTGTGATTCACTTTGGTATACAGAAAATTACTTTTCCAATGGAGTTTTTTTTCCATTTTTTCCCCAATCTCTCGTGCATCACTGATGTGTTGTTATTACTTTGAACCGGGATGCCGTTGTTTTTAAACGAAACAGACTTGTGGGAAATGTTTGCTTGGGGACTTTTCCCCCCTCAGGGGATACGAGGAGCATGCTGCGGCCCACTCGGATAGAAAGTCTGCATCAGAGCTCAGGGCTCATATTCAGCCCAGCTCTCCGTTACCATAGGTGTGTGATGGGAGAGAGGGGAAAGATGGGAAGGATGAAGGGGTAGTCGCATCAGCAGAAAGTTGTTATTTTGTGGCCCGGAGATTCTATTCAAAGTTGTGTGGGTGGATGGGTGGGGGGGGTATAAGGAGGGGAAACGGGGAGGTAGACTTGGAGTGGTCCGCAGCCTGGAGTAACAGAGCCAGGATGAAGGCGTACGGGTGGCTGGAGAGGCGGATGTGCGAATTCCCTCTGTTTTTGCTGTGATTGAGGTTGGATCTAAGTGTGTTTGTGTGCATTCCAAACAGATCCACGGGCAAGTGTGTGTGCGTGCGCGTAGCTGAGGTATTAATCATCTTTGTCAGTGAAGCCCAGATGCAGGGCCCTTCCAACAGCACAAGCCCGGACTCAGCAGTCTACACTAGGCTCTGGAAAGAAGGGGTGGGGGGTGTAAGTGAGGGCTTTTTTTTGGGGGGGGGGCTGCATGCTGCTGGAGCGGGGGGCGCTCTGATGGAGAGGGCAAGGGGGACAACACACAGCAGATTAGCTAATGATATTAGCCCGAGAAGGCCCTCAGGTAAAACCCAGTAGTTGCAATTAGTGGTGTTTCTCTGAGGTTGCCCTGTGGCCCCGACACACACGCACACGTTGTGTATTTCAAATACCACCTGCATTAAATCCTCATCCCTCCACCAGCGACCCTTTCCTCTGCTCCTTCCTCTGCCCATTAACACCGCTCCCGAGCCCCCTTCACGGTTTGCCCACTGCGAGAGCAGACGAACTAACATGTTTGCTCTGCGGGAAGCGCACACACGCACAACCGCTCAGTGGGAGCGAAGCTGGGGCCGTGAGAGACGCGTCACAATCTATTTAAGAGTATGCTGATAGGCGCAAGTGCTTGCAGCGCACGCACGCACGCCGGCACACGCTAAACACTTTTAAGCAGGGGGTAGAAAGATTGACATAATAAGCTGATGAACTTGTTTTTCTCTCCAGTAGAGATGCCAGGACAGCACTAAAAGGAAAGGTGCACGCGTGTGTTGTGTTGATCAAAGTTATTGATGTGCTACAAAAAAAAAACCTCGTTGATTTCAAGCATATTTTGTAATGCCGGTGCCAAGCTGGGCACATAGTGATGTTAGGGATTGCCATCAATCGCAGGAACATCTGAGGCAACTGGCTCCACTCGGGCATCTTCAGCCAACAGGAAGTTGTTCATTACTTAAATATGTTGATGAGTAATGGTTGCCTGGGGTTGAAACACTTCAACTAAATCTTAATAATGATAGTGCTGAAAACACTAATTTGATACTTAACCAACGTTTCAACCTCTCAAAATTGAGGTTTTGAAGTTTTATGTTTAAAAAAACCTATATCAAAGAAAGTTTTTATTAATAAATGAGGCTCTGTAAAATGTTGGAATTAAAGGTGAATATTCAGTAATGGAAAATGCAGAAACATTAGCCTTTATAATACCGTGTGTTGTTTTTTTCCCCCACAAACAGTACTTTAAAGTTGTTTTTGGCTTGCCTGCCAGTGCTCCTGGTCATACATCAGCAGCAGTTTTGATTTGAACATTTGCTTTAGCGCTGTAGTTGCTTGTCATCTTGCTTTTCCCTCCGAGCAGATCTGCTCTGGCAGTTTATGGTAGCCGAAATAAATCTTCCACAATGTTGACAAACACACGCTGTTTGTGAGCAGTGTGAGTTGTCGCTTTATCTCCCTCTATACACCCTCCTGTGATGTGAACACCACTTAAAAATACGTAACCAACCTGGCTTTCCTGAGACAAAATGATGAATTACAAGACGCTCAAAAAGACCCACTTTTGCTCCTTCTCCTTGAAGTCTCTGTTTCTGTGTTTTCTTTCTCTTCGTGCACAAACCCCCGTTTGCTGCACTTTTCACATTTCCCTGGACAAGGACCCCCAAATTGATGGAGCAATGGAACAGGGACCCCTACTGTATTTTTTTTTATGAAACTGGGCAAATTGTCATGTACAAACATAGCTATAACAATATGTCTAATTCAGGTTGGTGTGTATTTAAAGGCATTTAGATTTGTGTAAAAAGATAATAAAATAAAAAAATCTATCCAACCAAAACTTTTGGGACCCCTCTGAGATACCTCCGCGGACCCCCTTTGGAAGGCCTCTGCTATTGATGGTTAAATGACAAATCCTTAAGAAAGAAAGAGAGAGAGAGAGGTATTGTTTAAATACCTCGGCTTGGCTCGTCAGCTGTCTGGTCTTTTATATGGCCCTCCTTATTATAATGCTTATCTTATCCAAAAGGCCATCGGGCCAGACGATTCATTTAGGTACTGTATCCCTGAAAAAACGACGGCTTCCCTCCTCACCGCAGTCCCACCCTCCCTCGCTCCCTCCATCCGCAGGAGATTAAACCCAGAGCAGCGCCACTTCTCTCTCTCTCCCCCTGTCCATCATAGTGAAAAATTACCTTTTAGTCTTCTTCCTTAATCGCACTGGCCGCAGAGCAATCAGACGGGGGAATAATGGCTCGGCGTCTGGCTGTGCAGGCTCTCCGCCACGGTGCCTGAAGACTGGATGGAGGTGAGAATAGGCGAAGCCTCACATTAATGACTCCTTGTTAAGTGTCACCCTCCTGGAAATACAGATTTGCGTTCAACTATCGGCGTGTCAAATCTTGGTCGAAATACATTTATGAATGTTCTGCTGCTTCACAGGAAGCCCTCGTGCCCTCCTCGTTCCTCGTGTATTCTACTCTCCGTTTGCAAAAAGTTGAGGCCAAATTGAATTTCTGGAGTGACTTGCTGGGAATTTTGAACCCAGCGAAATTGTGTCACACGACACACACCAACCTCTTCCTCGTCACTTCACCTTCTCTCTCCCTCCCACTCTTTTCCTCTCCGTCCCTCGATCCGCTTCTTCTTTTCTTCCAGCCCCTCATTCGGTTCTCTTGCAGTTTGATTCAGTGTGAATTAATTGCTCCTCATATGGGAGACGGCACACGATTAGTCTCAATCCTGATAATGGTGTGTGGCTCGGCCGCGGGGAATACACTGCCAATTTGCTCACAGCGCATCTGCCAAATGATTGGTGTTTACATGCCACATCCCCCGAGGAGTCTTTGTCACAGCGCCACTTCTTACATCTCAATAACACACCGCATCCCGTGGCACGCGTCACCACCGACACGCGTGTATACACACATCGGCAATGTAATATCTTGCTGTGACGTGTGACATGCCTGACGGTGTCGATACTGTAGCGTGAGCGTCAGCTGGATGTATACGTCCATTTTCGGATCTTTTAACTTTTTTTTACTTTGATACACACCGTATGTCCCACGTACCCAAACTGTGCGTCTCCTCGATCTGCACCACAATTTGCCTTTTCCCTTCAACACCTCCCACCTTCGCCAATATCTCCTCCCAAACCCAGCGCTCCCTCACTGCTGTCCCATTAATCACCTCTCTCTAATTAACAGGCCCACTGTTCCCAGTCTTCCCAGTGCTCCCACTCCACACCTGGCCCAGGACTGCTGCCCAGCAGGCACTCGCCAACACACACACACACACGCATATATATGCACACGGCACAAAGTGGAGCGCAGCTGGCAACTGACCATCACTGAATCGCGCTTGGAGAGGCACAATTATAGGAAAGGAAGAGTGTGAGTATATTACACTGTATTAAATGGTGTGGGATGAAGAAATGGGAAAATAATGCGGAGAGCTGTCGTTGCCTGGGAGGGCCGCTCGCCTCCCCGTCCTCTACTCATCTTCCTCATGCATTCATTCATCACCTCGTCAACCCTCCCCTCATACACTCCCCCTTCACAGTTTTCATTTTTACAAGCTTCCTCGCACACCTCCTCTCTCTGACTCGCATCCCATCTCCTTCTCCTCTCCCTGTCCTCCCCCTGTTAGCCAGGGTGGCCCGGCAATGCAGCAAAGCCATCTGCCAGCGCAGCAGGCCTGCAGCCTCATGACCACACACATACACACACATACACACACACTCGCCCACAGACGCACACAAATGCACGCAAAGCTTGGCAACGGCACCTTCCAGCGCAGGATATTCCAAAATCCACGCTTCCGCCATCAGATCACCGTAGACCCACGCGTTGTGTAGCGCACACGCACACACGCACACCCGCACACCCGCACAAACACACAGACACACAGACACACACACACACACACACACACACTCACACTCACACTCTTCTCTCATGCCTGCGCGCACACACACACACACACACACACACACACACACACACACACACACACACACACACACACACACTCGCGCAGCCTTGATGAGTCACACGCTTCATCTGTCTCCCAACAGGGGGAGCCGGGGAGCATCTGCCGGAGCGGAGATGGGGCGAGAGAGCGCTTTTTACAGTTAGAGCGAATCATTACAGCAGTCAGAGTGCCTAATCATAGACAAACAGAGGAAGTACGACCACATGGGTGTGTGTTCCACGCCGACTACAAATGAAGTAGAATAGGGGAAAGCCAACCAGCAATTACATGCAAATGCACATTCTTGAGGTGACAGTCTTTGCTTTTTCTTTTGCGGCCCCTTGAAACATTGCGTTACCATAAAATTGTTTCAGATGTTTGCACTGCAATAACTTTGGTGGCTAGCACTGAGATATATTGTAGCAGAGATTTGAGAGCCAAAACGATACATTTGTTACAGACAATACAGATGCAGAAAGCGTGGATGGATACTGTTTTTAAGCACAAGATGCAAAGTGTGTAACAGCTGGGAAGTGGCGCATTAAACATCAGTCCGTTAATTGAGCTGTAAAAAAAAATAAAAAAATAAATGTTTTTTTTATAGTACTCACAATTAAATAAAAAAGGGGGGGATACATCATGTCTTATCAAGACAATTCCTGGTCAATAATACTTCACAATGTATCATGTTTCCCTATTGGTTATTTCTGTAATTCATTCATTTATTTGAAATAAATTCTTTCACTCATGTTTAAATTGAACAAGACAGGAACAGAATTGATGGGAAATGCCGCAATTAGCAAATGAGCTCCAGGATGTGTTGCTGTTGGAGCTGTGTTTGGTGCTGCATAGGGCTGCTGTGCATGGCAGAACGAGTGTGTGTGCGTTTGCATGGGGGTGAGGGTGGTATGGGTACGGTGTGTATGTACGTGTGTGTGTGTGTGTGTGTGTGTGTGTGTGAACGTGGTGCGCTGCCAGGTGTGAGTGGGGGTCTGTGGCAGTATATTTATTAGCAGCTGTCAGGGAGGTGACACTTTGATGAATGGTGCGGAGTAATCAGGGCTGGGCTGTGACAGGCTGCACTCACAGCCTTCTATCTGCCAAACAGCACAGCCGCACACACACACACACACACACACACACACACCACCCTACAAATGAATGTGTGTACGTCCACTGCTACTGTATATGAACGTGCACAAACCACAACCACATGAACAATGTCATCAAATTCTCTTCTCCTCACCTCTCTTCCTCCTTTTATTCGAGTCTCCCGCATCCCAGGCACCTCTGCTCATGGCGGCTGTGATTCTCATAACCTTTTAATGACATAAAGATGATGGAAGACATGCTTCTGGAGATGAATGAAAGGGATAAATTGGGTCAAGACAGTTTGAGAGGAAAAAGACAAAGACACGGAGAGATTTGGAGTGAAAATATGCAGAGCTTTGTTGTTTTTTAATTGCCGGTGAGAGACAAGGTAGCTTTAATTAGTCCTCCACTCTCTCCTGTTGTTCAGCGGGGTCACATTTCTGTGACTTTTGACTAATTAGTCAACTGCTCAGTACTTTCCCCATATAATGAGAATTGTGCTTGGCTTGGTGAGTGGGAGAATTTAGGCAGTGTGGGACATAATTACCCAAATTTTCCATTTTTGTTTAATGGTGCCTTTTTCGTTCACGTGCTTAATTCTATCCTTATTTCCACGTAGTATACGATAGTGTCAATTTAAAAAATGTATAAACAACCGAGAAATCAAGCAACCGTTATATGCTGTCCTTGGAAAGAAACCACAGCAAATATTGCATTACCACTCCAACACAAAATGGAAATCATTACTTCTCCACGGACCTTCTAATGCCTCCAAACCAGCAAGTAATGGGAGGTTGTAATCAAATAATTTCACTGAGGTTTGGGTTTCCAAACAGTTTTCCACTGATTCTATCGACAGACCACAGTCTGGCCCTCAGGAAAGGAGACAGGAGGGAGGGAGGAGGGGGGGCAGCAGGGAGGGGGGAGGGAAACGGGAGGTGGAAAGAAAAAGACTGGATGAGAAACTTGGCCAGCGGAGAGCGGAGTAGGAGAGAGGATGTGATAAGAGAAATGAAGAGCCGAGTGGACATGAGTGGCAGGTACTTGTGGGACCTGGTCGCACTTACTCTCCTCATGATATTGCGTCTGAGGAGCTTCTGTAAAACCTCAGGGAAATGAGTCGGACTCAAATAGGGCCATCTCTCCCTCCACCTCCCAAGATTTTCCCTCTCACTGCAAATAATAAAAAAACAAACCAACCTTTTTTTTTTTCCTACTGACCAAATTTGAAGCCTCAATATCGCATTCAACCAAAGCCGGTGGGGTGAGATAATTTTCCCCATTCCCACTGCAAGGACACTTTTCTACAATCAAGTGGAATTGTTCCTACATTAATCAGCTGTTTATTCTGTGTGGTTTCAAGATTTCTTTGACTTTCTCCAAGAAATCCTGAAACACGGGAAATTGCACATGGCATCATTGTAATGATCTCAACCCATTAATGGATTTAAGAAAACGTTTAAATAAGAACGAATGATAAGTTAGGAAAGACATCTTTTCAGTGGTTTGGCTGAGGAATGCCCCGCCGAGGTCAGAGATTTATCCAAATATTGCTAAAATTTGCCATAATGATAAGTACACATTTAAACAAGTTCTTTGTTTGTACCGTTAACCTTCTTAAACCGCTTTAACACATGAATGAGCACTTGAAATACATTCTTGAATATCCTAATTAATGAATACATGGACTGGACGGATTCTCCTTCTCTCTCCCTTTTCTTTTCTCGGAAGAGGATTCCTTGCCAGGTTTAGTGAACATTGACGGAGTAACGCTTATTCTCTCCATCAGAGCAGTGGAAATCAATTGGGCGGTAATTGCAGTCTTCGACCCCTCTCCGACTCTCCGGCGCATCCCGCCTCCCCTCAGCCTGCACAGCCTCCGTACTTTGACTATAAAGATGAGCCGGAGACGGATGATTTATTTTATACGTCAGGCGTTTATCCCCTCAACTTAACAGGACATAGTGATGTATTTTTCTCAGGCCTGATGAAGAATACAAAAAGCAGGTGAAATTAGAAACGGTAAAAGGAAGAGAGGAAAGTTTGTGCAAAGTTGACTAAAAGCAGGAAGAGGGAATGGGGACTTAACAGTGAGAAGAGTTTGAAGGAATGGTGGCTGCCATCTGTGGGTGTGCGAGTGTGTGTTTTTCTATGTGTTAGGGTATGATATGGCTGGTCAGACGGGTAATGAGTGACCCCCCCGAACAGACAGTAGGCCTCTTGGGGCAACATACACACACAATCACACACGTGCACAAACACAGGCATTGATGCATGAGCGAGGTGGCAGTGATGAATGGTGATGTTCTTGAGATCTGTTTAATAAGTGTTGGGCAGGCCTCCTGTGAGAGCAGCGGGCAAAGAAGAAAGGACACACACATATCGGCAAACGGCGCGCAGCTGAATGACATCCTCGACACTGAGGAATGAAGAGTTGGGATTTTTGTGGAGTGGAAGGGGAGAGAGAAGAGAGTGAGGGGGGGAAAAAAAATAAAAAAATCAAGCTCTTCAAACATCCAGTGGTGCCTGTACCAGGTGGCGGTTTTGGTGACGCCGTCCCACCTGTTGAAGCTCCGCGCTGATGCGTGTGTGCGCGCCTGTGACGGAGCCGCCAGGGGTGGAAGGTGTCGCGTGTGCGAACGTTATGACTCAACCTGACAGTCTGTCAAGATTACCCCCACAGAGGTGACATCTCCAACAACCCGCTAATATCTGCGCTCTTTATACGGGGCTTTAGCACCTCGGTGTCAGCCGGTGCGCTTGTACATCCATTTAAATGCAGTACTTTGATTATTTGGTATTAATTGGTATGTCAACATCTCCTAGTGACGGTAGAGCATGTGATGGAAATTGCACAATAAGCATAACTCCGTTTTTGATTGACTGGCACTAAATGAAAGAAACCTGGTGAATTTAAAGGGATGCAGTTTTCCATCCTGCGTTTCAGAGAACATATGTGGAGCTCTGTCACTCCAATTCCTCCTAAATCATCATATATTTAACTGGAGAAAAGAGTCTGCCCCCGGCTCTTGGCCACGTAGCCTCTGTAATCTCATCTGTCCAGCAGTTTGTGTTTGCGTGACTTCATCCTCTCATCCCTTAGTCTGCTCCAGGCCCCCGGACTCTCAGAAGCCCCTCTCTTTATTTCTTCCCTCTGTTAGAAGCCCGGTCATGGAAGCTTGGGTTCTGTGTTGTCTGACAGCTGCTGCTGAATGCTTTTTTTTTTGTCTCCCTCCTTCCCCTCTCCTCCTCCTCCTGCTGCTCCTCGACTCTCTTTTAAACACGCGTCCTCATTTCTAAACTATCTATCATGCTGGCAGGGCCAGTGGGGCCCTTAAACTGTGGGATTGGCACTTTCTCAGCTGCTGAGCTGGAAAAGGGGGCTGCGCACACAGACAGATCCACGAGTGGTGGGCTGGAGGAGCAGGAGGCAGCCTGTCGGGGTGCAGGTGGACCCACCGTACTCGTCCACCCTGGCGAGCGGCTCCGGGTGCGTTTCCTCTCACGTGCGCCGCTGAGATTTTTGCTCTTGCTGGTTGCAAACAAGAAAAAGTTTCACGGAGTGAAGAGTTGTTGGAAGGAGTTAATTGGGAGGAGAGTCGATGGTTTTCAAATGGGACCGTGAAAGGGAGTGTGTGGATTTGAAGCGAGAGGGGGGAGCGTCTGCAACGAGATGACAAACTGTCTCACTTGGGAGTGAGAGGTGTCTGAAAAGATGGGAACAGCTGACAACATCCATGCCTGTATGTGTGTCTGCATGCATGCGTGTCGATGTGTGTGCGTGTGTGTGTTTATCTGTGCCAATGCATTGAGACACCCCATTTGACAAACCCGAGGAAATGACAATGAGGTGCTGTCAGCGGGTCTTGTCCCAGGCAGGGGGTTGGAAGTGAGCATGAAGTGTGATTTTTGTCAGGCGAGCAGAGAACCTGCGATGACACCTCCCGTCGATGTGCACACGCACAAACATGCCCAAACATGACACGTACATTCCCGCACACACACACACACGGCAAAAAGCCCAGTGAAATGTTCACACACACTCTCCCACGTCCTAATCCTTAAGGCCCATGTGTCAGTATCGGCGTACCTGGTTCTCACCCACACATCAATGCGCTTCTCCTCTAAAGACCTCACCCCTGTCCCATAGCCACCCGTTCCACCAGTATTCCCAGTGCATCTTCACCCGAGCAGTCACACCACCACCACCACCTCATCATCACAAGTGTGAGGGGAAGCAGCGGCGTGTCCATCCTCGGGCAACAGTTGGCAGTCGTTGCCAATTGGCCACCCCACCGTGTCCCACCATCAGATTATTTGACAGTAGAAATAAAAGACACAGTCACTCACACTAGTGATGATATAATACTGTGTCATATATAAACTATACAAAAAATATACGCAAACTTTTTCTCCTCTGGAACACGAATGTATTTATTGTGGCAGCCACAGTTGAAAATACTTTTGAAGATTTCATGTTATGGAGCATTTTTCCATTCATATACTATACAGTAACAAATACACCATAACAATTGTGGCAGTGATTTTTATTCAGATTTTATAAACCCCCAAATGTTTTTAATTCATTTGTTGTATAATATTCTCACCCCCATATGTTTGGGGGGTCAGAACAGAGTTAGTGTGGCAGATATGCTTCTGACCTTTCCTGGCCTGTCAGTAGAGGGCAGTCTATCCTCAGCAGTGTGTGTGTGTGTATATGTATATGTATATGTATATGTATATGTATGTGTGCGTGCATGTGTGTTCATTTACCAGAACAAACTTTGGTGGTTTTCTTGTTCTCTAATTACACAAAGGTAATCTTCCTCCTTTATTTTTTTTTCTCTTTTTCTCAATTACACTGTAAAGTTAAAAGACAGGAGAGGACGGGTGCCTGGGATAGGTGATTGGTTTGGAATGACTGTGGCCTTGGCATATTATCTGTTTGCAGCTCTTCCTCTGCGACTCATGAAATTCTAAGAATCCCCCAGTACACAGAGTTATCACAGATCAGATTATATAACAATTTGAAAAACTATAAAAACCTTCACAATGAAATATTTCCGTTTTCATTTCATTTTTTTTTTATGTTTGACAGTTTTTTTTTTTAACAGTACAGTAAAAAAAAAAGAAATCAAGTTATTAAATGAGTTTTCCTCTGCATCGATTGTCGGTAGCTTGCTTCGAATGAAAAATCATGCATCTTTATAAGCATTTCCTATGGTCTCCGGGTTGGGTTTTGCGCTGAACTCGGACTGTGACTTACAGGGTATATGCAAGGTGTAATGTGAAAGACAATTTTTTTTTTTAATAGGGTGGCTGTTTACAGTAAATCATTTTTCTAAGTTTCACTCCTACTTTTAATAGTACATTAAGTGCCGTGACAGGAGACAGTTCTCCTTTTTGGTCAGGCAAGTTTCATCATATCCTGTAAGCTGCGATAATTATTGTAGAGGAAGTAGAAGGTGCAGAATCAGGAGCTAACCACAAATTGGTTTGGATTCTTAACGATTCGTCTTCTATTGATATGTCACCGACATGCTTTTGCTTCATTGTTTACAATGAAAAACGGAAAGTAATTCCCTTTTTAATTTAGTTCATTACGGAGAAGTTGGAACCATTACAGTGCTGATACACTTCCATGCTGTTGGTGACTGAACGTTTTCTCATTTGAGATTAGGATCAGTATCGGGCTATTTCTGCTGAATAATGTTTGTTCTGTTGCACTCTACCATCCTGACAGGCATCTTGTCTCTGCTGGAAATATTGAAGTTTATTTCTTGTACTAATAGGATAATAGTGAAGTTCTCATATTAAATTCAGGTAATTTCCTACATAAACCATCTATACCGAGCACTTCATTAGGGATACCTGTACACCTCAGCCAATCGTGTGGTGAAATGTGATCTCAGTGATTGTTGGTGCCTAACGGGCTGGAAAGCTGCTGACATCTTGGGATTTTCAGGCACCACAGTTTCTCGAGTTTTTGCTTAGGTTGGTGCCAAAACTATAAAACATCCAGTAAGTATCGGTTCTGAAGATGACAACGCATTATTGATAAAAAAAAAAAGAGGTTAGACAAGAATCGCCAAAATGGTATATAACAATTCTTCTCCTGTTTTTTTAATGGCAGTTGGCAAACAACTTCTAGTTGTTGGGTTAGGGTCATTTATGCCATGTACCCAGTATCACCTACCCACGTATACCCCTATACATATACGTATATATATATACGTATTTAAACGGCATTATAGCCACATATTTAGCTATTAAACTCTTAGTTTGATGATGAAATTAAAGGTTGTGTTTGTGGGTATGTGCCCCACACAGTGTGTATGTTTACAGATATGGAGTTGCCAAAGCAGCAGGTATTAATTCTTGTCTGAGGTCAATCGGTGTGCAGAAGGGTGACGTTCAGGGACGCTCGGCGTTCGCGACTCTGAATCATGCAACTGTATATGCAGAGCCGGGTTTTTAATGCAGACTCCATCAGTCTTCAGTGATTATTGTCAGTTTTAAATATTACCCTTATTGTGTTCACATCAAACCTCTATTATGCCTTTATGACAATGTATTAACCAACCCTTATGGAACCCCAGGCTGTTGTGTTTATATTAAATATGGTAAACTGATATATCTTCATAAGATGCTGGTCCTCAGCTGCAGCTGCTGCTGGTCCTCAGCAGCGCCAACTGTATACCGTTTTATACTGTACATATTTGGGATTAAGATTTGTTTCACCACCATAATAACAGCCCACAGCACGAGAAATCGCTCTGACACTATGTTGTGCAGTGGTTGATTTCAGGAGGTGCGTTTAGTATAATGGCTTCATGCCTTTTGTACTCTGTCGGAGCAGATGTTTTTTTTAAAGGTGTTCAGGTGTGTGTGTGTGTGTGTGTGTGAGGAAGAGGTGAAATAAGTGTTTGTTGGAACCATGCTCTATGTAGCCAAAGTAAGTTTAATGTCCGACTTCTCACAGGCAGGTTCTCTCTCTCTCTCTCTCTCTTCCCTCTTCTCTCTTTTCTCTCTTCTCTCTCTCTCTTCTCTCTCAGTCCACACTGGCTGGCCATCTTTTCTCGTATGATTGCGCTCAAGGACCAGTTGATGAATCTACTCTCTTGCATATGGAAAAAAAAAAAAAATTGGCATCCCCACAGATGAGGTGCGTACACATCCTCAGGTTAAAACAATAGGTCAACATTACTGGGAATAAGCTCTTTTGCTTCTGGGTGGAGAAGTAGATGTGACGATCGATACTGCTTTAATGTCCACACTGTAAATATTTGGATTCTCTGAAGTTGGGTTGGGGTTACTTTTCTTGGCCAGGAATTTGTTGGGCACCTAACCCCCACAAACGTGATGAATATAAATTGGCTCCATGCCAGGCTAAACTAACCGCTGCTTAATATTTACCACACAAATATTAGATAGATCTTATCTGACACTGCCAGTAGGTGAGTGAATGATTTTCCCAAAAATGACTTATTATAACACTACATCTACACAGAATGTCATACTCATGGAAGACCTATTCTCCATTTATTTCAGCTGTTACAATCTAGTCAAAACATATTTTAAATTAACTAGCAAACAAAAAACGTGTAAAAAGTATTTTATTGGAGCTGGTGGGCTCACCATTGCAACAGAACTAAATTAACTTCTTGTGGGTCATCAAACTTTTAACAACCTTTATTCGCATGTATTTCCCACTACATCGGTCTTCTCTTTCCTATTTTTCCCTCTACTAATGGGCAATGTCTGCAATTCAGGTAGAACAAACTAAAGCAAATGTTTAAATACAATTATTATCTAGTGCCAATTAATCTGGATTTTGCCTGCTGCTATTATGATACAACGCTTTTACAAGACATTTATGTTTCAGCATCAATTTAAAAGCAGTTAAATGCTGTAGGAGTTTTTTTTTTTTACTTTTCGACTCGGCGGGAAATGAAAGAAGTTAACAGAATGACCACAACTGCAGCTGAGGTCGTAGAATATTGGAAAATAAGTGTAAGTAAGTGTGTGTGGCTGTGCACTTGTGCATGTGCACACGTGTGTGCTTGTGTGTCCAGCAGCACTGAATTGTGTTACAGTAAGGCATGTTAGATTGAAGCCCAGTGCCGTCAATCACACATGGGTGGTGTGGGGGGGGGCAGAGGGGTATGCAGATACTACTAGCTGTCAACAGACCACAGGAAAATGGATGCCTGAGAAAGCCATAACTATGATAAATTTACTCCTTCAATTCTCCGAGACTCCCCCCCACCCCGACTCGGTGTCTCTCTCTTTCTCCCTCTAACACATTCTGATAGACACGCATGCAGTTCACACACAACGTGCTCCCCTCCTCTCTCTCCAGACCCCCATACACTATCTCTCCCCCCCTTTCCCACCAGAAGCCTGCGAGCCTGTGACTAATGTATGCGGTAAAGCTGCTCGCTCCCATGCCGCACAACAGCCCACCAGCACCCCGATCGGCCCATCCATCTCCATGTCCTCGCCGGAGACCGCATTCAAATAAATTTGTCACTGTACGTTTATGAAATATTGATGGCGGCAGAGGGGGAGATGGGTGTGTGAAAGGGTTGGTTAGGGACAGATCAAAAGGTTTGGCCAGTGAAGGAAGGAAGAGCCAAGTGTAGACAGGAGGGTGGTGATTTTCATTTTTTTCTTTTTTTTTTTGAGGTGAGGTGAGGCCAGGTGAGGCTTAAATAAAGACATGAGATCCTGGGACAGCTCAGAAGTGTAGGAGGGAGTTCGGTTATGTCAGCGGGGTTACGCACTCCAAATCAGATCAGACAGCCAGGGGGCTGCGGGCCAAAATCTTAGGTCAATAAGTGAAACAAATACTTCAAACTGCGAGTCGTCTGTATTAAATTATAAATTCAAAACATTTTCCTCATCATCTGAAAGGGCTGTTAAGCCAAACGGCAAAGGAACATAATTCATGGTGAGACATCCAGACGTTTTGTTTTTATTGTCCCACGCTTTGAAATCTGCCTCTGTGCTTTCGTGTTCCATCTACATTACAAAAGAGGTGAATGGAATTACATTTGTGGTAGAACTACTAGATTTTCAGATGGTTAAATTGCCCAAGTGTAATAATTGCCTGTTGGGGATGAGGAATGTTGCTGACATAGCTGAAGATGTCATCCTGGACTGGAAAAGAAAATATTGAGATCACATTTTCTATTTAGTTATGTGTTTAATCAAGAAACCAACAGAAACGTGATGATAAGCGGTTGCCATCCTATGTCAATTCCAAACTAATAATAAACACTAATAATAATTACATATTAATTAATAAAATATTACATTTTAAGTGGAGAAAAGAGAACATACTCACATTTTATTGGCTTAAATGGAGGAACCAAGTGCAGTGTCCTTTTTGTACATGTGACAGGAAGTTGCAAATCTTCATTACCAATGAAAGGGAACTGTACTGTCTAAGCAATAGAAAACTTTGACCCTGTCCAAATTAAAAGTGTAGTAATTGGAGTGGTGAGGCCCAAGACATTTTATTCCACCCAAGGAGCGGAGCTGAACGTGACTCAGACTAGTACAGGACAGCCAGACTCCTGTCTACGGTGCATGCAGTTGTGTGAGTTGGCTTATTTGTGGGGTGCATACCAAAACACAAAGGTCACAAACATCTCATATGGGCAGAGGAATGATGGGAATTCTTGCTCAGTGAACTAATACACTTTTGGTGCTTGCACTCTTCGCGCAACGCGTTCCCAGATACACCGTACCCAAACACAACAGAGCGGTAGAGTACAATCTGTATTATTCCAAAAGCCATAATATTTTCTCCAATAATCTTATGTCAAGGCGAGAGAGTGTTTACTATGTGCAGATTTACTGACTCTTGGGATTATGTGCGATTATTGTGTAGTGCCGGTATGATAAGGTGTTCATTGTCTAGGATTTTGTCATGATTGAACGAGGAGGCTGTCAACAATATTGACTCAGTTGTATTCCTTCATGCTCCGGCCCTCTGGTAAACATATGATCCTTGTTTTCGCTTCCTCCCTCCCACCCAAAACCTACGGTATCTATGGCACCCCCTTCCCCTCCCCCGCCTCGCTGTTTTCCATCCATCTGTCTTTCCCTCTGTCCCTGGGCCTATCACCAAGATGAGTCACAGGCCTGTCCGTGTCAGGGGCTAAATGTTTAGTCCTCTCAACCACAAAAAAAAAGCCGTCCGAACGGGCCAAACATGATGATGCTAGAACTTTCCACCCTCATCCTGAGCAGTCCCGTGCCGTATTTGGTCAGAGATAAACGCAGTGTCAACAACACTGCGTGGACATTTTGTGCTTATTGTGTATGTGATGATCCTCAAGGCCACGAGAAGAGATAACGAAACGGCACAGAGCTACCCGTCAACCACGTGCTGGCCAAAATTCGAACTTGAGTCCTTTATGCCCCTATAGACACTGTATTGAACGACATATAGCTAAAGAGCCAGATATTTTTCTCATGAGTTCGTAGAGACCCGAAACACACACAAAAATGAGTGAAAATCGGGTATATCAATTAAATGTAGTTATAGAATGTAAAGGTTCCGTTTGAGTCCGGAATTTGTTCCCTATTCTCCAGGTGGCTACACTAATGGCACATATGGACACCATTCCTTTTATTACGAAAGATGGGAGAACTTGATAGCAGTTTTTGCATTAAATTGTCACATTTGCAAAACAACAATATGTTGATATTATGTCATGAAAAAATATATCCAAACCACATTCTGAGAACTACAGTTTTACACCACAATCATGTCAGTTAATCAACGCACGCACAAACACACACGAGAATGCATATATGATATAAACGGATTGACATGGCACATTTGACCGGAGATTGTTCACTCTGTAGGCAATTTTTTCCCCCCTAGTGTTTACTCAACTGATGCTTCCAGAACGCTTAAGTTAAACATGTTTGGCTGTTTGCTGTGTCTCCCTGTTTCTGCTTTGCTCTTTTCAAGTGATGTCATTCTGGGCCTGCACACTGTTGAATTGATCGATGTCAGAGGGTGACAGATCGGGGTGTCTGGCTAGCTAATGTATTCTCTGTGCATATTTCATCTGTGTGCGAGCTTGCGCGCACGTGTTGTCTGAATGTGCGGTGCATTTCGTAATTTTTTTTTAGCTGTAAAAAAACAAAAACAACCTGACCCCTCGGTTGTGTTTCGGGTCCACCTGGTGTAGCCATGCCGTGGACACTCTTGGGTCACGGCTCTCTATTACCGAGACAAGGACTCTCTGTCACAGCCTGGCTCTTGTTCTATCCATTTCTTTATTTATCCCTTCTCCTCCTCTTATTTATCCATCTCTCCCTCCTCCCTCACGTCCACGAGTCCTCCCTAAATCACTCTCTGACAGAAAGAAGGAAAGAAAGGGGAGATAGAGCGAGAGATAAAGGGGCTGGAGAGATAGAGGGGGGCGGGGGGGGGAGAGGGATGAGGGTTTGAGCGTACGTGGAATGAACCTATCAATCCAGGGTGCCTATTATCCCGTGTGAAATGCCTCACGCTAGCAGACGCCTAGTTAGTGTGCCTGTTCAAAATTAATAAAACGCCAGCCGAGTCTGGGCTGAGACCGCGACAGCCCCGGTTATTGATTAAGTCATGTCACAGGAATGGAAGGCTCTGCCATTAAAAGTACAAATTATGCAGCACGTTTAGCCGTGCCTCTTATTCATGTAGGAGACCAAGGCAAGAGTCGGTGGAAGAACGCTCCATTTTCTTACACTGTCCAATGCTTCTCGTCCTCTATTGTGTGGGCCCTTTGTTGTATTTAGGAGTCTAATAATGTGAGCTGGTGTGAAAGGAGAGGGTGTCTGAAAATGGCCCGAGACAAGACGGTCGGCACCAGACAAAGATGAGCCAGACAAAGGACGATCGCTTTTTCACCAAAGAACAACAGGACAAAGAGAAAGTCGTAGTGTAGGAAACACCGCGAGGTAGAGACAGTCAGACGGACAGGCGGCGCACAAGTGCGCGGCAAGTACTTTTTTTTAGGAGTCAGAGCTTTCCCAATGAAAAGAAGCCATTTAATCTTGTAAAAAAATGAAATTATATTATTTTGACACGCAGCCAGATGGCTCTCATCCTTAGTGTGGAAAGAGAAAACGACTATATCAGGAATACTGTATGCAGGTTGAGAGTCCATTATGTTAGGAGTAACGACGTGAAAAGGCTTCAATCAGCTGGGCCTCTTGCTCGCCGTTTCTCAGCCACACACACACACACACGGTGCGAGGTAGCATAGGTCGACTTGTTCTTTTAAGTGTTTGCGTGTGGGTGTGACGAAGGGGTGAAAGAGACAGGTGGGAAAGGAAACGAGAAGATAGTCGGCGAGTGTCCTTCATTTATAGCAAGTGCCTCGTGTCAGAAAGGGCAGAGTGAACCGCCGTCCCAGGCCACAGTGGCGCCCAGAGCGCGGGCTCTCGTTAACAGAAAAAGGCACACTCCGGGTACACACCCACGCGCACCCAGACACCAACATCCAAAGGCATATGGAAATGAGCAGTTGCAAACGCGCGCACACACACACAAATACTCACCGGTGCGCACAGCTTTGCAGACACGCAGTCACAAACATGCGTACCGCAGAAGAAGAAAAAAAAAGCCTCACTTCAGTCGACTGGCAGGTCATTAATTTCATGATGCAAAAACCAGAACACTGGAGATGAAGATGGAGAGAACAAAAAAATAGCGTGTGTACCTGTGTGTGTGTGTGTGTGTGTGTGTGTGTGTCCTAATCCACCCAAGGAGCATCCACCGAGCCTGTTAAGAAACCCGTATTTATGCATTCTAAAGTCCTTTTGTTGTCGACGTTCTTACTGTTGTTGTTGTTCCCAAAGTGCTGGAACCTCTCAGATCTCACAGGAAGAGAGCTTTGTGACTGGCAGCTTCTTTGTTGTATGATTTATTGCGTGCTAAAAGTTGGAACCGAGGCCTCGGTCTTCCGCTGCTCTCGGGCGGATGAGCGCTCGTCACTTTTACCGTCAGCCCAAGCGCAACGCACCTGCGTGTACGGTGAGGAGGATCCCAATCACCGCTGCGGGGAAAGAGGGGGGTAAACAGCGGCGCGATACGCCCCACTATTGTTTAGCTCCTTATGAGTTTAGGTACAATGACGGAGGGAAGGAGGAGGGACAGCGGTGGAATGTGAGTCTAATGAATCTGTTAATTGGGGCTATTATGGAACAGATGCTGGGGAATAATGGGGAAAAGTCTTTGCCTGTCTGTCTCTTTGTTTCTCTCCACTAGCCTCTCTCTCTCTTTTTCAAAGCACCTTTTGGCAATCAGCGCCTGTGTTCCCTTTTTCCTCCCGGCCAAAGAGCCGGCCGTGGCTAATGGCGGAGTGTGCGGCAGGCGGACTGCCCCCTTGGCACCGCCCCCGCTGGAGGAGCTCCGGGCTTTGAGATGGCACGGAGCAGTAAAAATTGTTAGCTGAGTTAAGAGGCACTGCGGGGAGGGATAGCCGGCTTTATGACCCTGTGCGCACACCAGGGCGTTTCAATTATTGCGGCTTAAGTGGCAAACTACAAAGTGTTGTGTGATCCGGGATATCGTTTTTTTTTTTTGTGAATGTTTCCTTTCTCCTTTTGCGCGTTCACGTGGGCACGAGTGCATTCCTCCCCCTGACTTTGGGCCGAACGGTCTGACGGCCCACCGCCCTTTCCCGACCTGAGGTGGAGGAGGAGGAGGAGGAGGAGGAGGAGTGTTGGAACGAGGCAGCGACAGAGGGGAAAAGAGAGGGGGGGGGGTGAGAGCTGAATCAGCGGGAAGCTTCGCTAATCGCCGCGGCTCATCTGTTAATGGAGTTAATGAAGAATGGGACCAAACCAAATGCGCTGAGATGAGAGAAGTTCCACCACACTGCATAGGCCGCTGCTCTCCGTGTGTGTGTGTGCGTGTGTCTCTGCCACATAGACACAAACGCGTGCGCACGCCAAGCTTTTTTTCGCTTTCACATGCAGACTTGCAATCCCTGCGCTGTTCACCACATTTTCATCACCTATTGACACAAAACACTCTCTCTTTGCACCCCCGCGCACCTATACGCACATTCTGCCGCTTTCACACTCGCCCTTCCACACTCCCACCCTCGCGTGCGCACACGCACACACTTTTCCTCCCCTGTCCTCTCCATATGTTTCTCTCTTTCGCCTCATAAAGTGCGCAGCCCCCTCTTTAGACCCCTCTGCCTCTCCCCGGGGAGAGGATACACTGTGACACCACTGTGTTTGCACGGGAGGTGAGGAGATATTCAGCGACGCCATGCAGACCTCTCACCCAGCTGATAAGGCTGATGGGTTGACAGGTCCCCGTGGAGGACACACACACACGCACCCGCACCCGCACCCGCACCCACACACACACACACACACACACACACACACACACACACACACACACACACCACCACTGCTCGCTTGTTACAGGCTCAGTAGCACTTATTAGCAATCTATCAAACACTTGTTATTGACACAGCAGTTATCGCTCAATCGAGATACCATTTTTGGGCCCTCTCCCATCAATCAAACGTGCAATTCATTTCTCATTTCCAGAGATTACGTTACATTAATTCTTAATCAACATAATTGATTCCGTGACTGAATGGGCTTAGCGAAGGTAAAAAAAAGATATACATAATTGTCATTTATTTATGTTAAAATAGTGATAACATTTTTCTTTATGTTCGTTTAACTCTGGTTAGGCCACCAAACACATATGCCCATAAATCTATACACCAAAGTATAAATTCTACTCGCATGCAAAAAAGGAAATCTAATTTTCAGGAGGAAATGCCGATATCATCCTCAAAACCTGCATACCATATTTGAAGGTCAGAAAATTTCATTTTGGCTGATGTTTTTTTTGAACAACTTAACAAAATGAACAGTGATTTAGGGAAAGGACAATAATACATTTGGGACATTTTGAAACAATGCTTTCTGTTGGACAAGGCTGTTTTGTAAATTGCATAACTTTGGCATATCTGTACTATATATTTGTACTTATTGGCTGAATGAACAGTGGTAGCAATAGTGTCGTATTTGTGACTGATAAGATTATGAAGAGGCAGCACGGGTGGCCGTGCTACACTTCCAATTTACATATGCATTCGGCAGTCAACGCATATTGACAATCCGTGTAGATCTGTGCTTGTGTGCACAAACAAATACAAATATTCAGTTATTATCCCCTTTTGTTTTGTGCACGACTAACATGGTTAGCTTAATGAGCTTGTCTTGAGAGATTCTTACAATCTCAAACACTCCCGCGCGCACACACACGCACACACACAGTCTGCTGGTTAATCAGCTGTGTAAAGTACCATATCTATCTTTCAATTTCCCCCCATTAGGGCAGACGCTGGCTTGATTAGGCTCTTAATCTCCTGAGATTGAGACATTAAAGCCGGAGAGTGATATATTCACACATGCTCACACAGTGTCGCACCTCACCACAGAATAAAAACATCGGCGAAAAACAGCCATTGCCCGCTCACCGTGTATGTCCAGATGGTTGCTTTTATTGCTCATTATTGTGATACACTTTTATTTTTCTATTGTGGAGTGCCTTTGGACCCTCGACGGTATAAACATGGTCTTGTAGTTTAGATGTGTTACATAATGGTTATTAAATAGAAGCTGGTTGGAGAGCTGGAACTGGCAGGCAGCTGCGAATGGATCTTCCGGTAATCTCTACGCAAACTCGTATACACTCAAATGATGGAGCCTGGTTTTTGAGTTGAACTTTTATTTCTGGTACAGCTCAGCCATATTTAGCCGTCCTCCCCCTTTTGTCTCTTTTTAAATGTTAGATCTGAAACTTGGCAAATGTGTCATCTTTTAAAATCTAGTTTTGTTCTCTGTATCGCAATCGTAGGGTCACACAACTTTCCTGAAAACGTTACAACTGACGTTTTAATTTAGTTTGCTGTTCCATCTTTGTGTGGAGGCAAAGTTTGGACAAGAGGAGCGTGGCGCAGGAGAGGCAGGTGCGTCGAACAGAAGAGCAAAGATGTCTTGAGTTCTGGGCCATTTCCTCCAAGGACAATAACCCCCATCTTGTTTAACAACACACCCGGTAGGGACTATTACACTCATTTTTAATTGGCTTCCACTTTAATTGCCCAGGTGGAAGGAGGGGGTCTCTTTCCTTCTCCTTCTGCTCTTGAAGTCAGCCCTGCCAAAAGGAGTTGAAGGCAAATATGTGTGGGGAGTGTATTAAGCTATTATAATGATCCTGGCGATGACACATACTTTAATTCAATTGTAGGCTCGGTTTCCTCTCGTTTCGTGATTTACAAGAACATAATAGTTACAGTGTGTGCAGAGCTGGATTGCTGTCTCAGGTGTAGTTGGGAGTCAGCAGGGGAAGCCGAGCATTCCTGTTGGATGTTAAGCCACCGCACGCATTATGGTCTAAGTCAATTACCCTCCTGCTATTAGTACAACGCTACCGCATACCTCCACACTGTCCCAAACAGCTGGTGGAGGCCGGGAAACCGAGGTGGAGATGGTACCGTGCGCTGGTTTAATGACAGGGAAAGTGGGAGCTTTGGGGTTGTGAGGAAAACCAGCACACTAACAGCAGGTCTGTCCGAGAGCAGAGAAAAACAGGGGGCCGCGGTGGGCAGGAAAAAGAAAAGATGAACTGGAGGAGGAGGCGAAATGCTTGACTGCGTTCACTTAAATGTGGCCGTGATGCTCGGCTCCACTCTGGTGTAACCCCGCAAGTGATTTTGCTAAATGAACAGCGGTTCTACCAATTAATAGTATTGAGTGTTATTCATTGCAGCTGTGGAGCAGCAGGCCTCCTACGTTCATTGGACCGCGTCTACCTTCCACAGTCATTTCTTTGTCCCTACACCTTTTGTCTTTCTTTTGGGGTTTTAGCAGGATTGGATTTTCCTTATGTTTTTGTTTGTCCTTTTCACCCTTCACCAGATTCCCAATTGTCTGGGTGATGAGGCATGTACGAGCGTCTGCATGCACCAACACAACATTTTGTGCCCTGTAGGGGGGACGACAGGGGGACAGGACAGGAAAGCGTGTCCTGTCCTTCACCTGCAGGCTTCTCAGCCTCGCAAATTTTGGGGCAGGGTGAGGAGGAGTGAGGACACGGGAGATCACAGGGATTCTGAGGGCCTCATATCCTAACGCAGGGATTCCCCCAGCCCGCTCTGACAATAGGACAGGAAGGAAGGACTGTGCAGGCTGCAGGGACGTGCCAGAGAGACAGGATAGAGTTGCATGGAAGACGTGTGGGACAGCTGGGCCATGAGGAGAGGGGAGGGACAGAGCTCCAAAAAAATTTACAGTTGTGTGCATATGTAGACACTGTAGAAACCAGCCTGGCACGTAGGCATGCATGCACACTCACACATACTTAAAGAACATGTCATTATACTGTCATATAATATACCTATATATATATATGTCATCATCTATACACTCATTATATTGTTTTGAGGCTTTGCTGAGATGGAAATGTATTTGAATGCAAATAGAGTGTAGTTGTTGCCGTAGTAGTTGTTGTGGGAAGATCCAGCAGAACCGGAAAGAAATCTGTAGTAGTTTATTTCTGAAATAGCATTGTGGGAAATGATGGTGGAAGTGGGACAGTGGATGGAAGCATTTGACTTCAACTGCTGCCATATTGCACAAGCTCCGAATTTATACCATTTATTATTTATTTTTGACTTTTTTTTTCGTCCTCTATTGAACCATCCTAAGCTTGCTTGCTTCTAAATAGGTCTTTAACCACCAACGGAACCATTTGACATGGAGTTTTATTGTGAAGGCATAATCTGACATCTTGCATAACCAGAATAGATGAAATGTGTGTCAGCTCCAGTGTTTGTGGATCGACGTCTTGAATAGACCGTTGTCTTTGGTAGCGTGGCTTTCAGAATTTGCATTTCAAACCGAGTCCTGAAGAGGAAGTTTTCCGGGATCTGTGGTGTTGTTTTCCAGATTTGAATTCTCGGCAGTCGGCTCCCGTTTTGACCTTGAGCTTTTTCCAAGATCATGAGTAGGACTTTAAGACTGATGTCACCATGCACTACAAGGCTTTCACTTTCCCTTCGGTAACAGTTGGATGCTAGCTCATGTGTGAGATATCCACCACACTTAGCATGACGTGACTCATGGTGCGAGAGCATCAACAGCACAGTCCTTGTGGAGGACTAGCTGCTCACATTTCCAGAGAAAACAGGGGCTAGGCATAGCTTTAAAATGTAAATGTATTCAGTATTAGCGTTTTCTTAATATTTGATTTGTATACGAAAAGAAATCTGCAATTTCAAAGGACGGTTGGAAAATTTGGAAGCGCAGCTCCTGGCATGCCATGCTCTAAAAGATGGAGTAATCAGAACAGGAAGTTCAAGAAGTGGCTTTTGCTTTCTAACCCCTGGCTGCAACTTCCGTGCTTGAAAAGAGAAAGAGAGGAGCAAAGAAACGACGGAAGCGGACCCAGATAAAGAGTTCTTATCTAAATTGTCTTGGCCCTGACCCCTATATCTCGTGACTGTAAATACCAGATCACTACTGTATCCTGACCTCTGACCCCCTGTTCGAAGGCCTTCAGACCTGCCTGGCAGCCTTGGCTGGTAAACAGTCCTATTCATTCTGAACTGTGTTCCATTCAAGTAGAAAGGTAAGGAGGGGTTTTGACGTTATTTTGGAAGCACCAGTGCGACTAATATATGGGGTAGAAGTAAAAGTCAACAGTTGTGTACCATGGTTGAGGTGAAAACCTGGTAATGAAAGGTTTGACGAAACAATGCATGAACTCTGTGTGCGTGTTTATTTCGTCGTGAAAGACCTTTAGAGGATGGGTGCATCTCGAGCTTCCCTGCAGCTGGATCCTGTCAATGGTGCTTTGCAGACTTATTCTCCCCTCGTGACCTTTGGCACATTTTGTTGTACTAAAATGTATTTCGTAATGCATTTTTTCAGGATGGTGTTGCAAAGCAAAGCTGAATCAACGGAAAAAAAAGTGATGGATAATACAGTCTAATTACAATAATAAATGAAATACATTTGCTTACCTGCCATAGCGGCATCATTTGGCCCATGACTTGTATTGGCGTGGGTTACTGAGATATGGTATTTTGCTGATGTATTTCCTTTTGAAAAAACAGCAGCAGAGTCTCACTCGTATCGATCAGTATGGGACTTAACCAGATTTTCAGTGTTTTTCTTGTATCAGAAAATGTAATCACAGTAGTATAAGCAGCTGCTTTGCTTAGCTTAGCATAAACGCTCAAAGGCAGGCAGGTTGGTTGTCCAAAAAGGATTAAATGACCAATTGAGAGAAAATTACTCATAATATAGTGATAATCAATTCATCCTTTTAGGCCCCTTGGTCACATTTGTGCCCCAAATTTTTGTTTGTGCGTTTACAAAAGTCTCATTCCGAATCCGCACCTTGTCCTTATTCACAATATTTTTTATTAGCAATGAATGGAACAGCGCAGTTTGGTCACGGCACTTCTGACCAGGCCTTGTAGTGGGGGGCAAACAGACACCTGGCATCAGCCTCCACTCCGAGACATAAACTACTGACCCACCTGGACGTGACAAGACAGAGATTTACCCTAGGTTAGTGTAACGCTGCCATACCTCACACTCTGAGGCCTTGACGAGAGTAGGAGCGACACAGACGAGAAGATGTGCGCGCTGGCACGCACGCACGCACGCACGCACACGCACACACACACGCGCACACATGCACACACACACAAAAACCATTGACTTACAGCCCAGTTCTTTTCCTTCTGTCCACCGGAGGAAGGCTGTTATTATGAAGACCTTCAATCCTTTTCTTCTTTGTCCCCCTCTTTCATGGACCCACTGCAGCCCCGTAACTCACACTGATGTCAAAACAAACACAGATAAACAGCCAAAAGCAAACACACATGCATGCAGGCACGCTCACACACACACACACACACACACACACACACACACACACACACACGGCCAACAGAGACATGAGCACCCCCCCCACCAAGTTGGCTTCCCCCACATTGCCACCAATATTTCTCATGAGCTCTCGGCCACCAGCCCTTCATGAATTTTTATTAAACAAAACTCTAAGCAGATTGATTTCACACTGGCTGCTTTATTGCATTTTTATTTAATTCTCTCTCTCTCTCTCTCTCTCTCTCTCTCTCTCTCTCTCAGATGCCGTCTTGCTCCTCCCTGCTCTTACCTCAGTTTCACCACTCCATCCTTTCACCTCCTCTCTCCCCTTTGACGCTTATCCTACTTCCTTCCTGCCTGTTTTGTTTCTCAGCTATCTCCCTCCCTTTCCCTTTTTTTTTTTTTTACACCGTCTTCCCATCTTCCCCGTTCTCTTTCCTCTACCTCTCCTCTCTCCATTTCCTCAAGCCTCGTTTTCCTGCCAGTGCTGATTTATGTTCCTGGATTTGTGGCCCTGAGGAGAGCGGCTGTTGGTGGCCTGATGAGCTTTGTTTGGGCCGAGAGTGTGTGTCTGCGTGTGCACTGTCATGTGTGGTCACGTGCGAATTTGATAAAAAGCATTCACGTTTCACATATCACCCAAGCTATTAGTCACAGGCTCTCAGTTCATTAAATGATCTCCCATCCTTTTTGTTCCTTAGCGAGGCTCCCCTTCCTGTGCAGTGATGTGTTTTACAGCCCCATTTTTTACTTGAACATCATTAAAATACAAAAATATCTTCCACTACCTTAGCAGATTAAGAATAAATCCACTTTAACATGTCTTAATAAGGTTTCTGGCCCCAACAAGCAAGAGCAGCTTCTCTCTGCTCTGATATGTAGTCCATGAAATCCTACCTGGGGTATAACCACAGTTTTTTCTGAAGTTGGCGGCAGAGAGCTCTGTGTGACTTTACAATCCAGTTAAGTCCCACAGGTGAACTGAGATTGAGTAAATATGATGTCGGCTGTCGAACATTTTCATTCCGATCACAACATGAAAGCTTGAAAAATTTGACATTTTTGAGAATCTCTGATTAGCTTTGTTGTGGAGAGGTCACTGTTGAGATCTCTACCACTCAGTTAAGTGGCATTGATTATTGGGTAAAGGTTATCTATATGTAAGATTTGACAAGCCTAAAAAGTAAAAAGAAACTAAACCCATAAAGAGAGCTTGGAGTAGTGCGGAAACCAGAGACAATAGGAAAACACTGACTTGAATCTCTCCAAAGGAAATAAAAGCCAGCTACCAGCACCTCCAAAGCTCATTATCGCGTTGTATGTAGTTGTTTTTGTTCTTCATTTTATACAGAAACTTTGTGCATAAATAGAACGAGTGCTGTTTTTAACAAGGTTTTATGAGCTCCACCAACTCTTGGCCAGGCACAGTGACTTCCTGGAGTCTGGCAACCGTTTAGTTGCCAGGCAGTTAGCCGAGACTCCAGGAAGTCACGGTGCCCAGCCAAGAAAGAGTCTGACCTGAGTCTGCTCCGATGGCCTATTAGATAGGGCGCCGACCAGAAACCGCAATCTCTCCACTTTATATCCAGCCTGGGACTTTGTTGCATGTCATTTCCCAACTCCATCCCCCTGCAATTTCCTGTCATCTCCCTACTGTTGCTCTCTCATAAAAAAACCTCGTAATAACAATAAGAGTTAACAAATGCTACTTGTCGTTTATACTGCACACAATGGATGTTGTGGGAATTAAACAAACCAAAAACGTGATGCTTTCATTTGGGAGGTTTAGAGGTGTTGGTAAGAGAACTTGTGGTAGAAGCCAGGCCAGTGGTCTCCCACTGTTTCCAATTATTTTTCGTTTTTGTTTCCAGAGGAAGTGGATCATTCACAAATAAGAGGGTTGGTGGTTCAATTGCAGACTCCACACTTTGAGTGTGTTAAATAAATGCAGTAAGTTCATCATTTATGATTGTCCTCTCATCACTCATCAGGAAAGCTAAATGTCAAAGTATTTATGAATTGACCTCGGCCAAGTTTAATGGGCGTCTCCGTTAGTTCTATTTCTAGACAATTTTGAAAATTCTATACTACCTTCATTTATCATCTATTACACCGTACGGTGCAATAAACACATAGAATACAACATCTGCTTCTGCACAGTGCATGTGTTTGAGGACTGTGTTGTACGTTTTTTTTTTTTTTGTCTGAGAAAATTTGAAAACCAATTTCTAGCTGAGGCGGCCATACTTCAGTGTGCTTACACTATCTGTTGCTGTGTGCGTGTGGTTGTGTGTGCGTGCACGTGTGTGTACATAGTATAGTAAGCAGTGGTTTGTTCCCAATACGGCCAGAAGTGATGAGGCAGAGTGAGGCTCCTGCTGGGTCTAATGAGGCTCCCTGCAGCTCCACACTGGTTCACCAAGTCTCCGTGTGTCTCTCTGCCCAGCAGGCTTGTGTTTGCGCAGCACCACGCCTCGCTGCCAAACCACACACGCACAATCATACAAGCACACATGCACAATCTCCCATCTTAAATGCTTATTGTATTTCAATCTCTTTTTTTCTTTTCCCCACCTTTTTCCCGTGTGTGCTCTTTTGGAATCTTCCTTCCTCGCTATTCATCTCTCGGAGCTCGCCCCCCTCCCCCCCCCCCCCCCTCTCTCTCTTTTTCTCTCTCTCTTAGCGGGAGTCCTGTGTAATTGGGCTGTTGTCAACAGTGAATTAACCTGGATTAGCAGTGTAGCGACTTCTGGCTGGTGCTGTTGACCTTTCCACACACAGGCCAAATAGGGTCATAAACATACACCTGCAGTGTGTGTGTGTGTCAGTGTGACTGACACTGTTTATTTTTTGGTAATAACAGATAGACAAATAGGTAAAAAACCCAACATAGTTTCTGTTTCAGAAGTATTTTATCAGTACCTGTCAATAGTCTTGGTGATTGTTTTTACGTGCGTGCGTGGGTGGATGTGTGTGTGTGTGTGTGTGTGTGTGTGAGTGAGAGAGTGTGTGTGAGAATGTGTGTGTGTGTGTGTGTGAGTGTTGCGTGAGTGACACGCGATAGTAAAGATCTCAGGCAGTCACAGATCACACGCATCAGGCTGGCTCCGGTGCAAAGGTTGATGTATGTACATGTGCCGACCATGTGTTACGCGTAAAGACCCTGTGGAGTGACAGGTTATCTCTCTGCAAACCCCCACTTCCCCCCCCCCCCCCCCCCCCCCCCCCCCCCCCCCCCCCCCCGTACACACACATCTCTTTGGCCTGTCCCCTTACAACGAGGAGAAGTGGGGGGCTGAGTGCGGTCGGCGTAGAGCATAGTGTAACTGAAATGTTGAATGTCTAATAGCTCCGACGAGACAGCCCTAAGGTGACTGTCTGTCAAGCCGCCGTTCTCCTAATCGCTCTCCCAGCGAGGCCTTATCTCTGTTGAGTCTCTCTGTGTGTTGTAGCTATCTGTGAGCCATTTCTCCTTAAACTCACAGCCTTGAACCATAGAGCTGGTGTGGACTGACCGGCCGTGACGTACACGTCAGGAACTCCGTGTTTTGGTCACGGACACTGAGTAAAAAAAAAAAAAAAGGTCTGCGTGCTGTGTGATTGGAAAATAAGCTTCACATTTTTCCAGTTCTATTTGCGTAAGGAAATATTTGTGGTCAAGGGCAACTCTTCTGATTATTGAACTTTTGTTTTTGTCTCTCTGTCTTCCTCTCTCTGCGTCTCACTCACTGTGCCTCTGCAGGCCTTGCGGAGCATCAGATGCACCGTCCAGTCCTTGTTCACCCACCTTTGTTTCTAAAACAGAGCCACTTTTATTGCTGCCTGGAGGCAGATAGGACTAAGCTAAGGAAACGGAGAATCTGAGTCTAAGACCGGGTATGGAAATGAGCCCTCTGTCACAACACTCAACAATATCTCCTGCACTCCTCTTATTCTTCTAAAAATAGAGAGAAGGGAGAGGAGACGCTGGACGGCATTGTTCTTCTTGCCCAGTTTGGTGAGAAATTAATTAATTATGAATGAGTAAGTGAGTTAAAAAAGGGGCTTTTGGATTCTATTGGTGTTAACATAATTACAATTTTCCCCTTTTTTTTTTTTAAATGAAGGGAGCGAGGCCATTTCTCCCGCATCTGAAATTGGTTTTTATCGTCTTCAATTTGGAAAAGAAAAGCTGATAAAAGCCTTTATAATGCTTTAATTTGGCATCGATTTGCATGAATCTCCCTCGGTAATTATCAACTCACCCCTCCCCTCAAGGATGACAGAAACAGTAGATTCAGATAAGAGAGGGAGTGTGCGTGTGTGTGTGTGTGTGTGTGTGTGTGTGTGTGTGTGTGTGTGTGTGTGTGTGTGTGCGTGCGTGCGTGCGTGCGTCTGTCTCTCTCTCTCTCTCTTTCTCTTTATGTGTAAGGATGGGGGGTATCTTCAACTCTCCATCTCCCATTTTTCTATTTCCATATCTCATCCTTCTGTCTTTCATTGGGAGAGGCGCGGAGCGAGTGATGGCAGTGGCGGAGGAGAGGGAACCGAAAAATCCTAAATCAAAGCACTCAATTATAGGGCTGCAGTAATTATGGGAGCCCTTGAATTGAAGTGCTCTCGGAGGAGAGATGGATAGATATATGGATGATGCACGAGGGGCGGGACAGATAGGTAAATAAATGAATATGCCACACAGAAATACAATGTGGCCTCTGGGCCCGGGACGACATAAATACACGTATTAATCGATAGGTTGCAAACCATCGCGATGCAATTAAAAGGGTATCGAGTGGAGCGGGCCACCTTGGGCTCGGGCGTGGGCTTCGGCGGGCTGCAGTGGGTCAGGGCCCTGACCTGGGGAAGGGTTAATGCCCCCCGGCCTTCACTAGCCCCCCTGGCCTGTGCATGGTGAAATACTGAGGGTCAGTCCATAAAGGGACTCCAGTCTCTGTGGGGCCCTTTACTGGTCAATAAGACTGAATGAGTTCTACTCCCAACTACTCCACTGCTGATGATACTAGTAACACTGCCTGGAAAGCAGAGCACTAAACATACTTTGCTTGTAGGTGTTTATAATGTACATTTATGTTTATCCTTCTGATCTATGGTTTAAAGATAAACTCTGCTTTCCTGTCCCTCTTTCCGCTATCTCTCCGGTTCCATGTTTTTTTGTTGTTGTTTGTTTCATTTCCTTAGAAACACGCCTATCACAAGATTTATACGGCGCTCTTGATAATGATAAGTGCATGCACTCGAGCGTTCCTGTGCGCATGCGCGCTCAGGCGTCGAAATGCATATGTGTGTGTGCCAGCTCGCGTTTGACTGGCTCCAAAATCCATCCTCATATTTGCACATGCAGGAAGTTTGTCACGGGCCCTCTGCTGTGCCAGAGCTCATTTGGTTGGATGTGAAATTTATCACAGATGTTCCACCTCCCTAACCAGGCCTGGCTGCCAGAGACTACAAACAAAAGACTCGTACGCACAAAGATAAAAAGCCAAAAGGCAGCCCTCTGCAAAGATAACGCAAAAATGGAATCATTTCACAAACTTGACATATGACATGCTGACCTTTGACTTCTTTACTCAATTAGACATAAATAGGATTAGCCTACAATCTGCTAATCATTTTGTCCATAGTTTTCCATACTCTTAAAGGTAGTTGTGATGAGCCAAATTTAAATGGCAATGAACAATAACATGCATGGGGTATCTCTTTCGCTGATCAGCACCCACTTGAAGGAGATACTGCGTTTCGTTACCCTAACCCTAAACCCTATCCCCCAACCTTAAACCCTAACTCAACCCTACAACACTAAACGTAAACCCTAACCCAAAATCTTAACCTTAAACCCTAACCTCAAAACCCAACCCCAACCCTACAGATATCGAGCTTCAAGTAGTTTGATTGTGACCTAATCTATCGATATCATTTTGAGATGATATGAGAATATAGATTTGCATATTTAAGAGAAACAAATAGAGGAGCACAGTATATGCTTGCTGACTCGGTGAAACGGTGAGAAAAGCTTATATGAGCTGTATATGAGTATTTTGTCCTGAAATTTCATATAGGGTTTTTTTTCAGGGTCAGAGCAAGATATTTCAACCCTTCAATAATAATGTACATGCATTAAATACCCTGACACTAGAACATGTTTATGGTATATTCCTATTGTCAGTGAAGTGTCAGCTTTACATGTGAGCTTGTCGTTCTGTAGTTTTTTGGGCATCCATGAGTGCGTCATCCTAATCACCTGTATAGATTGTGCACGTTAAAGTCGGCGCTAAATGGTTAAATGGATGGGACATCACTTTACCTACAGCGTGGCGTCGGTGGCCTATGTTTGTGATTAATGTGCTCGTGTCCCCGGCCGACAGTGTCAGAGGGAGTGATGCCTTGGGATGAGCGCCACAGCAGCCCTGCTGATTTACTGGCTTCCATTTCTACTGGTGTAAAGTCAATCTCTGTGGAAGGTCAGTGGCCCCCGCGTGCACATTAGCGTCTTTTAATCCCCATCCGTCAGGGCGGGCCAGCGCCACACAGGAGGTTACCGGAGTGCACGGAGGAGACTTTCGGCATGTGTACACACAAAGTCTGGTGGTGTGACTCTTCTGCCCCGCTGACATTTTCATCCCAGATTCATTTTTGAAAGTCTCGAAGAGTCTTGAAACACACACAGACCTCGTATAGGTCAGAGTTTTGTAGCCGTACTAACTAATACTTCATTATTCTGTCTATTGACAGAGTGAATTTTTTCACGTTTTTTGGTTTGGTGAGTTTATTACAGCCAGTGGAGGGAGACAGGAAATGAATGCTCAAGAGTGATTCAACAAAGGTTGTAGCCAGAGTGGAAAGGACACACACACGCACGCACAATGCTGATTTCAACATGAATGGCACCCACAGGGGGATCGAATAATCCGACGAAAAATACCTTGTGTCCTGTAATCCTAAACTCTTCATTGAGCTCTTAACTTTTACATTTTTTTCTGTGCAGTCAAAACATTTTTTGTTTGTTGGTTTTGGCCACTTTGGGTCATTGTTACAGGCCACGTATGTGTATTGCTACCTGCTAAAGTTGATTAGGGATGCCATTTATTGCCTTTTTTGCCTCCATCCAAGGGAAATATCGTATCTGCCTGCAGATTAATCTGCAGGCCCGGTGCTTTTAAATGGGGATTTTTTTTTACCTGTACAGCAGTTACCTGTTGCGGCTGTAAATAAGGGCGATGATTGCTGTGACAATGAACTATCATGGCTTCACCTAAAATGACATATAATGTATCGATCGATATATCGATCGATATATATTATATTTTTATATAGGAGCAGGCTGGAAAGTAGTTTTTCTTTTTCAAATCAAAATCAAATTTTCGAAAAGAATGGTTTTGTGAGGACCACATTTTGTGTTGCCCCTCTTATTCATCACTTCACATCCCACCTGAATCCAGGGCAGCTGGGTGTCTTGTCTTTCATTTCTGCATACGTCTCTTCCCTCTCATTGCCAGCCTGTCTACTAAACACAGACTGATTGATCGTCTGACCGGCTGATTGATTGGTGTCTGAGGTGCCTCTTTTTCATTGCAACTGTAATGATTAGCTTCTCTCGCTCCCTCGCTCCATCTTAATACCGCCCGCTTTAATAGAATCATTTGTATTTCTCTGCCGCTCCTGTCTCCATCTCTTTCTCATCCACACAAATGCACACTTCATCCTTCCTCTCGGCCTGCTCCTAATTGTCTTCTCCAGGCAGGGGGGCTCTCAGTCTGCCACGCAGTCACTTGGCTCCTGAAGGACGACAGTGGTAGACAGGTAATCTTTTAATCTCCCCTCCATCTCTCTTCCTTTTTCCTCCATTCTTTGCTAAAACATTTCATATTCTAATCGGATCCTGCGTGCGTCACATCCCCCACAGCGTGTCTCCACGCCTTTCTATAGATCCATCAAACTCACCAACAATCTGCAAAGTTTATTTAATTTTTTTATATTTTTTCCCCCCACACTTTCTCTCTTTTTTTTCTCCCCTGGATTTCATATGCAGCTTTTTCACCCTCTTGCTTCAGTTTCCTCCTGTTTTCTTCCTTCTTATCACACACACACACATCCTTCTCCTTCCTTCATTCTTTGCCTGGAGGTTAGCGCTAAACGTGCATCATTCAGCGAAAAACAAAAGGAGTGAATTGATTGGGTTATCAGCTGCTGCTCTGGTGGACCCTTTGATCAGAACTGAAAAGCAGCGCTACATGTCAGAAATGTGCTTCAGCAGCTCTTTCTGAGTTTTACAATTACTACACGCCACGGTCACATCCAAAGCCCCCCCCCCCATTTTCCCATACTCTTAGGGTTAGGGCCTGGAGCGTTGAGCGTTATGGCTGTTTCTACTCCCTCCCTGCTGAGTGTTGGGGGGGAGATTTTGTTCGGGAGACATGCCTGCTAAAGAAAGCTTGCTACTGTAATCTGCTACTGCGTTCAGCGCCGCCCCTTTTTTGGCCAGGGCTTCACACCTACTGTCGCCCACACAGGGCTCCCTCTGTGACCCGTAAGAGGCTAAATGAGCACATTCCATCTGTGCACGGAGATACGGAGAGCCAACTCGTCTCCAGATTAGTTGACCTTGAACTTCAGAGGAAGTGGTGAAACTTCACGGTTCATTAATAACCACGGGGTGCGGGGCAGGGGTCAGCGGGGTCAGTACGGAGCGACGCTGTTTGCCACCTTCCGCTTTTTCTCAGGGTCCGACTCGAGCCGCAAGGTCAACGGCAACAATAGGGGGGAGGCTCGCTCGTCTTCGACCTGATGAGAAACGGTTCACTCATCAGATTAATGTGCGCTGTATTACAGTAAATGCGCATTGGAGGAAAACCACTTTAGTAAAACAATGAAACGGAGCCTCGCGCAAAAAAAATAAAGGAAGTTCACTGGAAAAAAAAAAAAAAGAAACCAGATGTTGCACACACAAACATCCATGCGCACACGCTCACAAAAACAATGGTCCTAGCTCATTTCTTTTCTCCACGGAGAGCCTTAGGGTCCAGGCTCCCAAACAGTCGCCTCGCTTCCTCAGTAATTGGCTAGCTGGTACTTAAGGCCAACAGCTTTTAATAAGCAATAGAGGCAGGAGCCAAACTGACAATAACTGCTGCCCTACATCAATTATTGGATACATATCCATCACTCGCTGACTTATATGTGACCCCAGGCACCTGCCAGCTGAGGTATTGACTGGCCAGCTCTCCCCAGTGCAAGTGACAAGTTCCATTTGCAATCACATTTATTAAACGGCTGTTAGAATGAGTGAAGGTCTGGGCCGGCCCACGTTGCCCCACCGGCTCCGGCTCTTATTAATCTGAGAGCCGCCGAAAGACTGGATAAATGTCTGAAGTGGGCAGATATGAATAAGTATGTGATGGAAGGAGCGGACCCTCGCTCTCTGTCCCGCCTACATCCCCAGTGCTGGGAGTCGATCGGAACCAGTGGCTTACCCACTTGGTCCCAAACGGTGTGAAGAGCCTCTGCTTTTGTTGTTCACAGTCCAGCGCTGCAGTTACTGAGGTCTTTAAGTTGGAACATGAATGATGCATGTGTGTTTTTTCCACTAATGCACATATCAATTTGTGATCATTTTCAGGCTATAAAAGAAGTTGAGTTTATTAGGATATAAGCTTGTGTGTGAGTGGGGGGATTCGTGCATGAATGTATAACGGATGGCTCGTTAACATGAGCAATACAATTATTTTTAACAGCATTTGTAAGCTTTGCTGTTTGTGCAAGTCCAGCAGGTCTTCTCTGAAAAGTGCCGCAACAGAAAACTCGGGGCTTGGTTCCCCGGCCAAGTATCCATCCAGAAATTAAAAAGAGAGGGAGACCAAAGCGGAGGGCTGGATTAAATCAAGAGCACACGAGAAACTGAGGATAATGGAGTTACATTTCTTATGAAAATAATTGCCAGACTACGGTGGTTTTGCAGTTTGCTGAACATCGAGTTTGAGTCAATTTTTTAAACACAAAACCACAACTTCTTACCTTCTCTTCCCCCAATAATCTGCTTTTAGTTATGTATAACTTTTGTATCATGTTTTTTTATTTTTATTTCCACCCCTCCTCAGATGGGTCGTTTAGTGGGTTCGTACTCGGCCTGCTGTGGAGTTTTTTGTGGTGCGAGAGACAATTCACGTTTCTGTTCTGCATTAATATAACACTTATGAATACATTGGGCATTGTGGGTAACAACCTTCACATTAGTCCCAGTTCATTCAAAAGAGTGCACAGTGATGCTCTGGATGTCTCCCGATGGACTTTGCCACTCCCCCAAATATTATACAGGTCGTATGTTTCAAGGAGAGAGCTCTTACCTGCCTTGTATGGTGTGTGAGTGTAGAATGGAGGTATTAAAAGGCTTCGTAAACATGGTTGTCCAAGTGAAAGAGCAAGAGAAAGGACCGGGCTTGCTGGAAAGCTGCATCTTCCTCCCCGTCCTGCTCCCCTCCCTCCTGCCCCCCCCCCCCCCCCCCCCCCCCCCCCCCCCCAGTCCTCCTACTTCCCTCATTCCCTGCCCCATTGAATTATGCCTCCCATAATTGGCTTCAGTGGCGCTTAAAGCAAACAGTTTAAATAAGTAAAAGGCACTTGGATGAGGAAGCAGAGCCTTGCAATTATTGGAACTACATCAGTCAGGGTGCTGCTCTGCACTGCACTGGTGTTATTCTCTCTTTCTCTCCCTCGTCTCACTCTTACTTGGTCTTGTGCATGTAGATTTTTTTTTGTGTGGGGGCAGCCGGATAAGAGAAGCAGTGAAGTGTGCACCTTAGTGCGTGTGTGTGTGTGTGTGTGTGTGTGACAGACTGAGGCAAGGTATCGCTGAGCTGACCCGATGGGGAAGTAATAGGCAGCCCACAGGTATGGAATCCTTTATCTAATGACCATGCGTGTTTAATCACGTGTCTCGCTGACATGTTTATAAGGCTGAACTTTGCGTTGCCATTAGAGACGGAGAAGAAAGGGGCGCGCACCCCAGCCTCGTAGGGCCCCCGGGGCATGCCTGGCCCTTTACCTCCTCTCCCACACCTATTATATGCTAATTACAGCCATTTCTAAACCACGCTTACAAGGAGTTAATTTAGTGGGCCATTATGCCAGTCTATATTTCAGGGTACGGTGTGTAGGGCCCTTGTGGGGCTTTAGGAGAGAAGTGTGAAAGTGAGGATGAGAAGGTGCAGGAAATGGGTGACGTGTGCTTTATAACCCTCCTGGGAGGACGGTACAGAGGAGGGGAGGCCGGCCACTGGCTGAATTATTTTTCTCACTGTAATGAAAAAACACTTCCTATCTGTAGCTGATAGTTCTTGTAAAAAAGCTGCAATTTTATTATTTGGGGACTTATTGGTGGGAAGTCAACCACACTTGCCCTTATTCACCATACACACAACACACAAACAAACGCAACACAATTTCACCAAACTTTAATGTAAATCAAATTAAGAAATGTTTTGATTAGCAATTCAATTGTGATAATAAATGTGCATCCCCTTGTTATTGGTCTACAAATATCTGATGCCAGGTCTAATGATCTATGGGAAGTTAAAAACACAAAACGTGATATTAAATGAGTGAATTTTTTGTCTGACATATTGTAAAACAATGAAAAACATATTATTACTTATGTTTGCAATTTTAAATCAACCTGATACACTGATATATTCTGAATGCCGTCAGCTACTCTTTTTATTACTTTACAGCATCCAAAGCAGAAGGAGGAAGAAGGGGGAGGGTTCAAAACAGGCAGCAGAGCTGGGGAGGCATGGAGCAGCGGGGACACGAAAATCAAAAGGGGAAAAGCAGCAGTTAGGAAATCTAAGGGGACAGTGGGCCCTCTGGAGCGGCAGAGAGGAGCAGAGGGAACGCAGGAAAAGAGAAAGATGTGAAGGGAGGGGAAGGAGGGAGTCAGATAAATGCCACAGCTGCGACAGAGTGCTGATAGAAAAGCAGGTCCCTGCTCTGGGGGGGTAATTAAAAGGGTTTCTTCTCATCTCTGTTAGTGACACTCGGGCACCACGGGTGCTCGCACATGTTTACACACACTGACGGCTTGTGTGCATCTCTGACCTTATGTCTGTGGGCACGTGAAGAGAGCAGCGTGTTTGCGTGTGCGTGTGTTGTCTGTTTATTTCAGGCCACGGCTCTGCCTTGGCTCTACCTCCAGGAGGCAGGATGCTATAACTCCATCACCTCCCCACTATCGACTCCCTCTAAGGGGGGATCGATAGTGGAATGATGGCCCTCCTATGTCTTGCCCATCCATCCGCCGAGCCATTGAGTGTATGTTAATGTTATGAATTATCGAGAGAACAGTTACTATTGATTGGCCGAGGATTATTGGTGGGCCGCATGGCAGCAGCAGGGGAAGGGGTGAGAGGCGAGGAAGGGGAATGGCGGGGCCAGAAGGGAAGGGCAGGTCAAAATCCTGCAGAAAGGTTTAAGTATCTACTAAGACTCCTGACCCCTGAAGGGCCCAGGTCAGAGGTGGCCTGGAGGGCAAGGCTGACTGTTTGATGTCCACCCCCCCACCCCCCTCGCCTCCCTCGCTTCCCTCGGCCACTCGACACACACAGACCAACCCTGTTCAAAGCACTCTGTCGTCCCATTTCTTTTACTCAAACACACATTTTCCCCAATCTCTGCACCGGCACTCGCAGTTTCCTGAGTCCATCGCGGGCCCACTGTCTGATTGTTTACAATAGCATGCATTAGTCAGATATGAGACACAGATACCTGCGACGGATTATTTGTTTTAGGGGCAGGGTTGGTGAGCTTTTTGGAAATGGACAGTTTGTCCGTTATTATTCAGAAAAAAAAAAAAAACGTTTTCCCTCTCTTTGTCTGCCTACCCTGTTTTCATACGAGCAATGCATGACTTGGAGATGGAGTTGAAAAAGGGGCAGATTATAGCCCGTACACCTGATACTGTTAAAACACAGACCTCCGCCCCTCTGGGAGGCGTATAAATACTCAGACATACATTCATACACACACACACACACACACACACACATGCTTGCATACACTCACAATCTCCAGATTGTATGGTTTGGATTGGCCCGGAGTTCTCCGGAGAGAAGGGAAAACAGACTTTTCCCAGGCAAATGCTGATCCTATTTGGCTCAGGCATGTTATGCAGACGGAGAGGAATAGTGCCACTGAGATCTGGGTGGAGCACACTCTGATATTCCGCAGGTGACATCTCGGGAAAAGTCCGCTCGAAAATAGTGAAGGGGTCCACCAGTCCACTTAAGGAAAAACCAGGTGGCTTTGTTCGCCGTTAAATGTACCACAGCACTGCAACGATGCGTATCTTTTTGTACGTGTGCCGCAAACACTATAACTGCCACTTTGTGATCTACTGTAGTAGACTGTATTTAGCCCATTCAACAGAGCACTAGTACAAGAGGAAACACTGCGCTTGCCAACAGCTCTTTATGGTCCCACAAAATTCTTCAAGTCTTCAAACGAGCTGCTGCAAACAGTCGGATCACCCAAGCACCAGCCAAGCAGCTCAACCTGAACCGAGATCTCAAGCATTGGGAGGCTTTTAACAAAAATACACTTTGTGTACAGAAACGTAATTACTTCAACAGTTTAGGGGCAGTATCCGATGGAATGAAATGTGTGTAGGTCTATTGTATAGTATACTCCATATACTATCCATACACCATTCATCACATTTTATTTGCAATATATTTGTCATTTGTAGCTGGTTTTGGGGAAATGACTTTGACCCAGAGCAAACGCCACCGAGACAGAGATTTGTGTGATAATCGGACAAATGTTAATGAGCTGCAATTGTCGGCTGTGAGTTAAAGCGGTAACTGACGCAGCAATATTCAAGAGTTTCTGATCACTGGTGCTCATTGTCAGTGAGGAAAAAAAATCTATTGAGTCAACTGGAACAGCTCTTTGGACAAACAATGGGGATATGTAAATTGGCGGTTGTGCCAGGAAAACTGCCAAAAAGGAAGGAATCTTCGTACGGCCCCCTTTCGGAAATCAGAAGAAAAGTGACCCAGTTGTCATATATAAACATGATTTTTTTTTGTTTTAGTGATAGATGGGTTGTTAGGGAGACGCCAGTGGCTACGTGCTATTTTGAACTTTGACCTTTCGATGGATACATTTTCAGTTTTTTCTTCTGCTCTTGTTTGCGTATATGAGTAGTCTCCGAGTGTCAAGAGCATGAGTTGAATTGATGATGAAGCTAATGAAGGAGGACGGAGAGTCCTGACGATGTGCTGGATAACGTTACCCACCCAGATTCCCAGAGGTTTCCTTGAGTCGATGGAGATTATTATATCACCATTCGTCTTCATAATGATCAATCATAAGGCTATGTGATTTTTGGGGTGTATTTGAACCTCTCCTGTTTTGTGTCAGATTTGAATAGAATATGATAATATTTTAATATTTGTAATCGAAAACTAACAGCACTGTTGTTTGATACAGTAATATTAAATAATAATTGTTAAAAGTACATTATGTATGATGGGGCGGGGGATTGAACAAGTGTCTCTAAGGTGTTTATGTCTAAAGCGTTCCCCTTTCTTAAAGCGTTCTCCACTCTGAGCCCATAGACATTTACCGGCAATTGATCCTGTGTCTAAGTGTTAGTCATAAATTAACACCCCTCCGCTCTCCGCTGCCTGACCTGATGACTAATTCAGCTTCACATATTCTACGGTGCTTTTGACTCAGAAGGTTAAGAATGTGTAGTTGTGCGTTTTTGTTGTTATGGAGATAATGTTGAGGTTGGCTACTACTGCCTCTATGAGTTGTAGAAAAATAAGATAAAAAATGGACAAAAGAAATGATGTTTAACACACCTGTCCCTGATGCCCATGAAGTTGACGAGAAACACATGGGCTAAAATGGGCTTTTCAGAGTGGACCAAAGCCTGGGGGACTATACTGAAATGAATAAATAAAACGGCATTGATCTCTGCCGCCCCCGTCCTGGCCACGTGGTGGACCAGAGGCAGTGTGTAAAGGTGGCGTCATGGGTCAGGGGATTGGAGGAGTGTGGCCCTCCTACCTCACCTGATCCTGGAAAGAGATCATTGCACAGCACCATCAGGATTTACAACAAATGTTTCAACGACTACTCCTGACTACCGTGTCTGAGTAATAATGGGAAAGGCAGTGGTAAATCTGCTCAATATGAGACCATATTTGAAAAGTTTGTGTAGGATTTTGTCAGGCTGTTGATCGTGATATCACAGTGAACAGACTTTGATGACATAGCCTTTATTCACAATTTCAAAGACCTCCGGATCTTTGCTCAGCAGTCATACTAGAAGCACCCAGGTTCTTACATGTGAAGGTGGTATTTTTCTTTCTTGATTTTGTATCACTTCTAAATATCTCCATGTGATGGACTGACATTTCCACTAATGGGCATTTATTGAAAGAACATTTTCCACATATCCGTTTTAACATCTCGTCTCAATTCCTTTTAAGAACAGTGACAACAAAATAAGAAAAACAGAGTCTGCGGCGGCGGGGGGTGCTACAAAACAAGAGAAATGTGGGAACAGGTCAAATTGAGTTAGTTCATTACATTTCCAATAAAATGTAACTAACCAGTGAATAACTCCAAACCAGTCTTTTTAATAAGTTCATAAATAGTGAGCCGGAGGAGACGGGGTTCAACTAGGGGGTCCTAAATAAAAGTTGCTGCGTGCGAGGGCATATATCAGGATTCTGCTATAAAGCCTGCCCTTTAGGGCGGGGAGTAGTGGGAGTAGTTGACTCCTGTCTGCTGATAGGGAGCCCTAAATCACTCAGTCCCCGACCCTGCCAGTCTCGCACACATGCTCACACACTCGCACCCTCGTAAATGTCACCTGTTAATCTGGCCTCAAGTGCTGCTCAGTGCACCGGCCCATCAACAACCGGAGCTTTCAGGAGTGATGCTCGGAGGCATGAGGAGGTGCAGCAGAATGAGAGAGTGTGTCGGTGAAAGTCAACTACTGTACACACACACACACACACTCATACAGTGAAATACTGTACATGCATGTTACCTACCTACGTTTTACTCAGGTAAAAGTAGTTACAATCGTCAGCCCATACTTCATCACATTTTTTAATGGGGCAAGGGGGAGGTAAAAACAAAACTCATATGGGGATAATAATGATATATGATTGAACTCATTTTATTTAAAGAACACCCTACATGCATTGGTATTTAATTTTATATACACTGGTCCCAGGTGAGAACTGCACCTAAAGCAACCAATAAATTCATGTCAGGCACTTTGTCACGCACAAAACTGATAACAGATGATTACAAGTCTGTGGAAATGAAATGACAAAAACTTCTCAAAGTTCTCACTGCTCAAAGGTCCCTCATTGTGTAAGACACAGAACATACAAGTTTATAATCTTACCCAGTTTTTACGTCTAAGCCTTTAATTTGGTTTTACTGAGGCACAAACCAAACTTGGCCTTTTACGGGTTGAGTAGTGAACTTTGGCGGCAGACACCTTGACTATGCAAAGGGAGAGTTTCTTCACAGCCCGTCTTGCGTGTTATTATTACTTGTTGAGTATTATTCGAATGTCATAATAAATTTACTGATATCATCGGTATTCATGTAGTGAAATTACTTTGATTCGGAAAGGTGGTGAAAGGCTGATTCGTGTACCGTTATTCCCATCGTTTCCGGTTCAGACTTCCGTCTCTCTCCCAATCTGGAAAGAAGACGGTGAGGAGATACTGTATAAGCGGAATTTGATCCCGGGTTTTTTTTTTACTGGATATTGGCATTGGGAATTTTAGAAACCTTTATCTGAGATTATATATATACTGTATATATATATTTTTTTTTTTCAAATTTCTCCTTTGACTGGCAGGGATCATTCAACATTTATTAGTTACTTTATTATGGCAGTACACACAGTCCTTTGCTTCCCCAACAAGGGATTCCCATGTCCAAGTGCACCGCCAAATAATGTAATGTCATTTACTTTAAAGTCATTATCATCAAATGATACATCCTGTGTGCGTGCTTGTATGAGTGGGTAGTTGTGTAGCTACGCGTGGGGGACCTTCTCCGATGGGTACATCTGTATCCGAAAGGGACTGTGTATAAACAAGTGTGTGTGTGCGTGTGTGCGTGTGTGGCACGGGGGGGGTAGATGTGGCTCCAGAACTGCTGTGAAGGAGCCCCTGTCTCATTAGCATGTCAATTGACTCGATCTGCTTTGCACATGAAAGGGACGGGATGTGTAGGAGGACAGGAGAGAGAAAAATGGAGGGATGTGGAGGGAGGCCGGCGACGGCTGTGTATTTATCTCCACCTTGTTGGAATGTGTATCGTTCACTGAGCGCATTTATTAAGGATCACAGCGGGATGTGTTCTCTCTCTCTCTCTCTCTCTCTCTCTCTCTCTCTCTCTCTCTCTCTCTCTCTCTCTCTCTCTCTCTCTCTCTCTCTCTCTCACTCTCTCTCTCTCACTCTCACTCTCACTCTCACGCTCGCTCGCTATCTCTCTCTCCCTCTGTCCCTGTTTCTCTCTCGCAAAATGAAACCCAGGTGCGCACACAAGTAGAATGACAAACACACATGTGAATACACAAGTGGGACACCTACATGTGCATGCAGTGGTTTCCATCACACATACACTTGGGTTATATCACACTGTTTGCCTAGACATATCCAGATGTGTACCACGGATGGTGGCAAAGCCGAGCAACAACAGCATCATGTAAAAGATATCGTCAACATATGCGATTTCACACTCAACCTTATGTTGTCTTATGTCTCATAACTGCAAAGTACAACCGTGACAACACTCTCTGTCTCTCTGTAAGTGTGAGTGTACGTGTGTGTGTATGATAAGTGTCCCATAGCTCACTTTTAGAGTACAAACCATATCCAGCAGGTGTGAAGTAAAACACAAATAAACACACACATACACTATATATATATACACACACACACACACACACACACACACACACACACAGTGGCAACACATGGGCTGTTTCCATAGTTGATGAGTGGAGGTAAGGAGGGAGAGAGAGGCCTGAGGGCAGCTCTCTCTTTCTCTCTCTCCTCCTCTCTCTCTCTGCACCTGTTACAGACTTTATCCACGTTAGTGTGTGAGCCCTTAAGTACTTGGTTTATCTTCTTCAGAGTAATGTTATTTCCTAGGGCACTTACACACCAGCACCAACAGCTGGATGTGCTGTTGAGTGTCTGTGACTGACCACCGCTTTGTTGCCGGGTGCCCAGTACTGCCCGAGTCCACATCCCCGCTTCCGTTTGGCCGAGTCGGCATTCCCGAATGTATAGGAACGTAAACACACAGCCTGACGTCTCACTGTGCTGCCAATCATCTCGCTGCTGCAGCTTCTCGTAAAGCTCTGATACTTTCCATCGCCCTGGTGCAAAAAAAATAAGAAAAAAGAAACGAAAAATAGACCGATGACAATAAAAAACACAGGTCCTCGCGCTAATCAGCTTAATGTGGTGCACGTGAAATCATCCGCTCATTTTCCTCTACCCTGGGTACATGTGAGCATGGAAACATGGGAAATCACTGTCACGGCCCAAATCCCAAAAGGGCCGCTGGAACTGATCAGCATGAACCTCACAACACCTTGCCACACAACCCTCGAAATTCCTCCAGGATTAATCTGCTCATTGGAGTCCACCAGGATGTGCCTGGTGTTCCCGGGGAGATTCCAGTCTTCCAGGAGCCGCGGCGCGCTGGCCCCAATGCATCGGGGGGGATCCTCGGCAGATACGCGATGTGCGCTGGTATCCTGTCCACACGGATTCCCAGCAGTCTGCAGAGAACTTCTGTATCCTGTGTTCCTTGGGACTGGGGCAAGCTCGAGGGTAAAAGAGGCAATTAGAGGGAGGGGGGGGGGGTGGGATTTACTCCCTAACCACGACAAGGAGAGTGCATGTGACAGGTTGCACCAGAGGAAGACACGGACAAAGACGCGCCGACATCAAAGGCTTCTCGTGTTTGTGCGTCTCGCGCTGTGTGGCAGCAAGTGTATGAGTGGAAAATGCCTCATTTGCACGAGAGGCTTTGTGCTTCATCTTAGGACGCTGCCGCCACTTTCCGTCTTTGAAGTGGTCCCTCTCTTTGTCTCTCATTTCTTCACCTCGGCTGTTGCGTTCCTATGCACATTTACGTTTGTTTTTTGTTTTTTTTTAAGTTCAAGTATTTCATTCATAAACCAGTAAAGCCGAAAAAAGGCTAATCCTCACATCGGAAAACCCGTGAAGCCCTCTGAAATTGGGCCTGATTCACGACTCCGGTGATTGATTTGTTTTTGCAATTTGTCATTTTAATTTTCTGTGAGCAGATTAATCCGCTGAGCACCGGGGGTTCACCAGGGCAGTCGCTAACGACTGTTGTAATTACGATCAAACTCGTAGCTTTTATTAATTGATGAAAATAACTATGTGGACGGAATGACTGCCGACCTTATATTTTCATCGCTCCAACTAATCAACCAATCGGTTCATTGATTTAGCACCACATCTGTTTCCCTGCAAAGTGTGATTCTGGGTCCACTCGCAGGCAGAGAGACGTGGAGACAAACATGAACTCCTGCCGGGCCTCCGTTCATTCCTCTGCCCTGTGTTGTGTTTGGTTGCTGTGGTGCTCCTGCGGCTGCCGGAGGGAAAGCTGGCAGGTGGAGGAGCACTTTTGATGTTGAGTTTTTTTTTTTTTTTTTTTTTTTTTTTTTTTTTTTTTTTTTCTTGCGGGGGGG
>JAFBJU010000499.1:473590-488623 GCA_016785305.1 Colistium nudipinnis | reverse complement strand
TTTTTTTTTTTTTTTTACACCGGGGGGGCGAAGTTATGCCAACTGAAAAGAAGTTGCAGCTGTGAATATTTGAGGTGTGGGAGTGTGTGTGCGGAGGTACACGCAGGTCAGACAAACGGCAGAACCATGAAACTGGTTTAAAAACACGGCGAATGTAAATAGAGCGTGCAGTAAGATTCACCTTGTGTGTGTGTGTGTGTGTCGATCCGGGGACAAATTATTTGGACAAGATGCGCATGTGTGGGTGTAATTTAAAGCCGACGGCGGGGCGAGACTCATCGGGTCTAAATGAAAAACATGTGAACGCTTTCCTCGCCTCTGTACTAATGTGGCGTCTCGCTTCTCATCTGCAGATAAATCTGGATGCTTGGCTCGATGAGAGGACTCAGTGCTACGGGGTGACTCGGTGGGAACAGTCATATGTACCGTTGGGACCACTCACCTTTTGCTCACTGTGTGTTTACATTGTCGGCCTCGCACTCATCTGTTGTGGTGCCAAGACCAAGAAAAAATTGGATCTGACATAATCCGGAGTGTGAATTTCAATTAGTTGGTGGACGCACCCCGTGCTCGTCCGTCTGGTTCCAATAAGGGGTGAGACCCAGCCTGTGACTCCAGGTGCGGAGGGGCTGCTTCCTGGACGGGGCTGGGACTCTGCCTGGAAAGCCGATGCCTTCCCCTCAGCGGGAGCTTTTGATTGGAGCGTCCGGGCTCCTGAGTTGGCGGGAGGCAGCTGGCGAGCGGCGTGTTGTTTTTCCTGCTCTGGTTGGGTATGGTTGGGCTGGGTTTGGTCTGCACCAGCGTGTTTGACCACATCAGGGCTGCTGACAGGCCCTGAGTAGGAAACGAGCAGGAGGGGACTGAGTCAGCAGCGCCTAGTTCTGGATAGGAGCTTCGCAACACACACACACACACACACACACGCGCGTACGACACTTTTCTATCTCAATGACGTCACGTACTCTTCAGGCTTATTCATACGCGGATCAACACACTCAGCAATACGCTCTCCTCTCTTTCCCCGTTTTTCTCTCCACTTTGATGTCGCTCACACAGTTGACCCTGTTAGCCGAGTTCATTCTCAGGCACCGCGGCCCTTCCACTCAGCACTTCCTCTAACTCACGCAGGTGTGGGATCTGCTGAGCAGGCTATGACCGCATTGGTCATACGATCCCCAACTGCCACCATCGCTGGCCTCCCTCCCTCCCTCCCCTCCCACTTTGCTCGGTGACTCTCCCGGCCGTTCTCTTTTTTCTCGCTCGCTCCCTCCTGACCAGAACAGTCAGGATGATGTCATCGGCCTGAGTCAACAGGTAGGCGCTGCGGCGTCCAGCTGAGTTGGCTTTCTCCGTCCGGGGTTGGCCTGGGAAGCTGTTCCATGTGACCGCGGCTGAATCCATCACATCTGTGTTTCGCTGAGCAGCCGGGCCCGGCCTGCCAGCACATCTTGATTTTGCTTTCACCGTGTAAACCGGAGGTCGCTGTGATTTTTTTTTTCTATTTATTTATTTTTATTAAACTTGTGCCGCGTTGGAGTGCAACTTATTTTAAGTTGGGGATGGAGCTGCGAATGCAGCTGAAGGTTGCAGTGTGTTTGTTATTTTGGGGTCTCTCCAAGTCCACATTCCAGTAAACGAGTGTAAGCTGTGGTAGTTATGTCGTAATCCTCATTGTCATAAACAGTGCAGAAAGAGTGTGTGTGTGCGTGTGTGTCTATGTTTAAGAGGAACAGTTGAGAAAGGCGGGACAATAGGGAGGGGTGTGTGTGCGCGCGCGTGTATTGATGAGGGTCTTTTGTGTCATTGCTAAATGCGAACTAAAAACATGTTACACCACTCGAAATTCCCCCTCTGCTGCGGCACTTTCCATAAACAAAACTTTATTTTTCAGTGGCCAGACAAAACATCCACCACAGTTCAGGGAACACTCCTCACAGCCCCTGGCCCTGCCTGAGACACGAATAATTCAATATTATTGTGCACTCTCTTGGTCTATTTCATAACATGTTGAGATTTAATCTTGGGGGGAAAAAAAAACGATTCTGATTGGCCGTGTATTAGGATGACGAATTGGTTAAAGCAGGTGTGAAACATGTCTGAAGTAATCCGGTTTTCATTGAAACAGTGCAATATATAGTGTTTGGGAAATTGCAATTCTTATGCGCTTTATTTGACACAGTGACTCCGACTGTGATTCAGAAGAAACGATGATTCAACTGTAACATCTGGTTTTGTTAAGTAACGCCGATGCTTATGATGTGATTTCAGCAGAAATCGTTCCCTTCATTTGTAAGTCCTACTTAGTCCTTATATTTGCTACCTTCTGCGGAACTTGATTTTGACAACTTTGTGACATCATGGCTATTGAGATAAAGCTTTCGCTGACAACAAGTGCAGGGTAATGTGTTTCACATGTGGGATTGAGCCAGATGAGTAGGCCTGAGAAATCGGATCCTCTCTTCTGGGGTCACGGCTTATTTGTACAGTTTGCACTCGGTTGTTGTCAGAATAAGAACCTCCCTCCCTCCCTCCGGTCTTTGTTTTCCCGTCTCACCGGGCCCCCCCCCCCCCCCCCCCTTGCTCATAGTATCTCCCCTCCCACCTCATCACCCCTCCTCCCTCCTACACTATTAGTATCTCCAGAAGAGTTTCTCATTATGTTCATGAGCTGACCATATGGCCGAGCACTGTTTGTGTGTCCATGTGTGTTTATGCGTGATGTGTAAAAAGATCCTCAAGAGTGCATTAAGGGGTGTGCACACGCACACGCACACGCACACACACACACACACACACTGACTTCAATCACTGAATCACACACTCTCCGTACTAGCCATTTCATTCTCGGAGATCACAGAGCTTGTGCTCGTTTTGTTGTGGTCTTTTTTTAATGCGCCTGCTGGTGCCTGCCCATAAGACACAAACACGCATATGATGTGTGTGTGTGTGTGTGTGTTTACAGCTGCGCTATGTGGGCTTCACCTCACAATGCCTTTTTCAGATGCTGCTTATTTTCACTGGTCAAAAACTCTAATATACACAGACACGTGCGCACACACATCCACAGAGAGTAGCTGTGGTTTGACCTCCTGTCTTCACGTGAGACCTTATAATTTGTGTCAAAGCCGCTCTGGAATACTTTGGATGATGAATCTCTTCCAGAATTCGTAATATAGTATTTTGGCCTATGTAATTTTTCACCATGACATCCTTAATGCACCATCATTTAGAAATACAGGAATACCTATGAATAGTATACATTAATATCACAACAGTTGGTTTGTTATTTAAGCTTTAAAGCTCTTCTTGTTGTCAAAAATTCAAATTTCAAAAACTTAATTTAATTGGTAACCACACACTACATAGTACTTAGACTTTGTTGTGACCTCCTGACATATGCTGATTCATTAGTAGGATTCTAGTTCATACAGAGCGGGTGTTTTAGCTTCCATCAGCTGTATGCATGTAATCAGATTGAAAAAAAAAAAAACACACAAGGGACTGAGTTGGTGGACATAAAATGCAACGCAGAAAGTCCAGTTTGAGCAGCGGCCAAATCACTGCGCAGCAGTTTATAATACTCAATACACAAATTTACAACTCTGGAACGTGTACTGCATGTCTTTAATTGGCAAATGCAATGCCTTGCCAGATTATGTCTCAGCAAATGATACTTTTTTTGCCTGAGTGCTACTACACGGCTGATCTCAACACACCCTCCTAAGTGTGGAATCTCAAGCTTCGTTATTAGAAGATTTCTGTTGAGATTCTCGGTGGGTGATGTTCATTCTTTGTTTTTATGCACACAGGCCCTAACATAGTTAGTAGCTCATATCTTGTACACACTTTTCTGACGGGAGAATCCCATACCAATGTCTTAAGAGGGCTCCATCGATGACTGGGAGCAATAACAAACAGAAAATCAAAACCACTCCTCCCACTCAGTCACACAGCCACACATCACTACTTAAACCCTTCAGAAATAGACTGGATCCGTGTAAAACGCATTGACACAAAGAGTAAGGGAGAGTGGGCTTGTATTTACCTAACAGCGATAACATTAGAACTGCAACAATTAGTGAGTAGGAAGTTATTCACCAAATGCCAGAAAATCACTGGGTCCAGCTGCTCCAGTGTGAATGTTTCCAAATTCCGATTGAACTACAAAATCTAAATGAACCATTTGAACATGTCCATACAGGTTTATGGAAGGAAGGGCCACTTGTAGTTGATTCATCCAGACATACATTTTGTAATAGGAATTGAAAATAATAGCTAGTGTCCCCCCTGTTCGTAATGATGCTTAGTCGATAATTGATCGATTGACGGAGTAGATATAAAACAACACTTTTTTTTTATATCGTTAGACTTCTCTCTCCGTCATCTTAATCCAAATCAAAGCCTCTCCATCCGTCTCCCTTTCGGGGCTCCCTCTCATAATGTCTCCTTGCCATTACCTGGGACTGTATACCCGGCCCAGGCGACACACAGGCATAGACACACACCAAGCACATATAAGCACACACACATAACACAGCAACACAATAACCTCGGGCCGCTGGTTATTAGAAAATCACCCAAACCTGTCGTCCCCCCAGTCATGGAAGAAAGGGGCGAAGATTTCCAAGCTATATTAAAGAAGAGGTAGTAGCCTCTGTCTCGGGCTCCCCTTCATCTCCACCCCGTTTATTCTAATCACACCAAAGCTGTCTCCTCTGTTGCCTTTATTTTCCTCTATTTTTCCATCTCTTTGTTTTGTTTTGCGCCTGACAGTGACTGGGTCTCTCCTGCCCCAGGGGAACAGAGTTATGAGCCTGATGTCCTTTCATAGTCAACTGTATAATGTGGCTGGTGTGTGTGTGTGTGTGTGTGTGTGTGTGTGTGTGTGTATGGGTGTGAATGTGTGTGTGTGTGTGTGTGTGTGTGTGTATGGGTGGGGGGGGGGGGGGGGGGGGGGGGGGGGGGGGGTCGCTTTGGGAGAAAGTGTGTGTGTGCGTGTGTGTGTTTCTGTTCACATGACTGACAGTTAGTAGCCCACTGAAAGCCTATATGCTAGCGTGGGAGCGGATTGTTTACAGATCGTGTCCTTCGTTGTGGTATTTTGGTTGGGTCCTTCCAGGATGCTGCTATCATGCTGACCTCCTCTGTGTTCTGTCACACACTACTGGAAGTCCTGTAATGATACGCACAACGTAGTCCTCCTCTACCCGATCACCATCTCCCCATGCGGCCCCGCCTGACACCATGTACAGTGCAATGTACTAAATGTTCAATCAAAGTGGCCAAATCACACTCTCTTCCGTTACTCAGTGTTAGTGTGGCGATCTAATAGATTCTAAGTGGATATGCATTGTGTGTGCGTGTGTTTGTCGGGTGTTGGTCAGTGTTGTTGACTATCTTAGATAAGAGTGATGTGTCAGTGCTGCCTGGGGGCTGGATGTTCTCGGCTCTTTCCCCAAACAAAGCCTCCCTGTGTCCTTGTCCGGTCAGGGCGGTGCAAGGGAGGCTGACTCCGTATCTTGCCCAGATTGGGGCCCCCTCTCCTGGGCTGGGAAGCGCACGCCGCCCCCTTCACCTGCTGGTGAGCGGGAAGCCCATGGTCTGCGGGTTTTGTTTGGGGCCCGGCGTGCTATATTCAGACGAGTTCATCTTGAGCAGTGAGGATAAGAATTAGCACTACCAGGATGAGTGGACAGAGAGCTATAATGGGAAATGGTCAGTCATTGTTCTGACATGTGTTTACATTGTGGCTAACTTCATTTTAGTCATAGCGCTCTCATGAAATAGGTACTTTCCCATGGAGCTGTTTCTGGCATCAGGTAATATATCACAGGGGGGGTGAACATGCGGTAATTCCTTAAAAAGCCTTTGAATAATCAGAGCTGCTACCGGTCCTAAACACAGACAAATGTTGTCACGAGTCCGGCATGATTGCTGGATGTCTTGAAATTGTTGCATTGTAGAGTTCATTTTTTCTCTCCAAATCTCTTTACCGGCACACCTAATTTGTTTAAGTGTGTAGTCTTGCCTTTCCCAACCCTGAAGCTGATTTCACATTTAAATATGAAGACATCCAAAGTTCAGGAAATCATGAACCTTCCCCGCAGAAATGTGCTGTTTACGTTGAAAGTATATTGCTACCGCTACCTCTGCTTCTATAAAGGTGATTTGTTTTTTCGTTTAGTCATGTGGATAAGCTGTAATGGAGGTCACGTTTCATCATTTGAATTTTACAGTATTGTTTACCGAGGGGATTTATCATGAAGGGCCCCTGTGTTGATGCGGGGTGATTTAGATCTGCTATCACACCTGTGGTACTGAATCACGCCATCCTCTGAAGGAGTTTTATTAGGTTAAAAAGTGTAACCCAAAACTTTTGATGTAGAAAATTGTTTCAAGTGATTAACTTCTTGACTCATATGTTTTTAAACTACTTTATTGTCTATTTTCCACCCAAGTGTGCTTTTATTTAAACTTCTTTGATAGTCATGAATTAAGGAATAAAATGTTGATGGGTGCATGACTTTGCATAGTTTGCTCTCTCACATTATGGCGCTCTGAGTCCCACACACGGTGCAGCAGCCCGGCTGTGGCTGACTGGTGCTCTCCTTAGCTGGGCAGGGCCACTCTGGAAAGTCCCTGGCTGAGGATGGGGCTGTTATGCTGGGGGGTTGGGGGGGGGGGGGGGGGGGGGGGGCTGGAGTCCTGGAATCGTGCTTGTTTTCCTGGATCAGGAAGGAGGATGTGGTAGACAGAAGACACCCCTCAGCTGCCTTTAAAAAAAAAAAAACTCAGTCACCCCCTACCACCCACGCCCACACACTACCTCACCCCACAGTAGTTAGACTTAAGAGGTAAAGAGAGCAGGAAAATTACCCTTCCAGTAAAAGACGGTCAGTGAGGACAACAGATGAGGGGAAACGGCATGAAAATGAAGTGGTGAGGGGGATGGGGCCAAAGATGATGGGAAAAGCAACTGTAATGACAGAGGGTTCATTTCCGCATGTTAGTTTGTTTACTTCAAGCATGTCATCGTGCCGCTGCACGGAATAAGTGAGAGGGCGATTGTGAGTGGCGTGTATGTGTGTCTTTCTGCTAATTCAGGTGTGTGTTGCTTGCACGCGCGGGTGCGGAGGAGTTATGCGCTATGTTAATTATAAATAATAAAATGGGCATAAACATTGGTCCATCTGTGTCGCTCTGCCGCTTAACCCAATGTCTGGCTGCCATTTATTATTCACGCACAAAAACCTATACACACACGCACACATGCACCCAAAAATACACACGCCAATGAATACAGCTGCCATATAACCACATCACACACACACACAAGTATGGTCCACATTAGCCCACTCTGTGAACACGGATATTTATAGCCTAATCATTTTTTTTTTCTCACGAAATGGAGAATTACAGTCAAAATGGTCAGCCTTACTGTTTTTTTGTTGTTGTTGCTCCGGCCAAACTGTCATTTTGAATGACTCGCATTTTCGCCGGTGCCAAAAACTGAAATTGTTTGTTTCTCATTCATATTTTCTGTTTTTGTTTTCCGTGTGTACACATGTGCTCACTCTCTCATGCTCCGTGTGATGAGCTGAGGAGCCACTCAGGTTTCACCTTGGCATCGAACGCTCTCCCGCTGGCAGCAGATTCCACACACTCTTTGCTTCCAAATCCGCAATGCTTCCCGCACCACCTGTAACATATGCTCTATTTCTAACAAGGGTAGCAGCAGCTGCCAATAATGCATGGGCTGCAAAATATCATATATCCCTACAGACATTTCCATATCCATATTGTTACCAGTGTTTCTATGAGGTGGAGAAAACCCGCATTTTGCTGCATGTGTTGCCCTTAAGGCTGGCTCCACTCCATAAACTGTTTTTGTGCCCCCCAAATTAATTCTTTGAAATTCAGATATGGCCAATGCTCGATAATTATTTTCACTCTCGATCAAGGGAGTTATTATTTTTGGAGTTAACTCCGGTCTCAAATAGTTCATTAAATTGGAAAAAATGCCCATCACAATCTCCTGGACTGTATTCAAATATCCATTTTTGTCTGCCAACAGTCCAAAGACTGAAAGGTATTTCATTTACAGTCATTAATTCACAATAAATATCTGATGTCAATTAATTTTCTGTTGATTAGCCCTTTGTTGACTAACCGCAGCTATCAAAAGGCCACAGATTGCAGGGTAGATGCATAATTAGGGGGTTTCCTTAGCAGTTAATTGCAACAGATGCTTTGTGTCTCAGGAAATGAGATAATTAGAGGTCTTTTATCGTATAATACTTTATTTATCAGTTCACAACGCTAAATGCTGAGGGTCGGTGACTCCGTCAGTGAAAGCACAGTAATGGTAGACAGATGGAGGCCCAGTGGTGAAGGCGACATAGCCTCCTCGAGAGTCTCCTCGTGTGGACACAACCTTGGCCTCCTCTCCGCCGATGTCCCGCCCGCCTCACCACGCCCAGAGGGGCACCGCGGCATCCTACGGGCAGACAGCTGTTTTTGGACCCTGCCTCTCCTCACCTCACACCCGAGGGAGGGGCGGTGCAGATCAGAGTCCCACGCTGAACTGCCTCTCAGTGCCGTCACTGATGAGCCCACCTTGCTCACCCCCGGGCTACAATAAACAGCGGAGCGGTGAAGGACGAGCCCCCGCTGCACAGGAGCCTGAAGCAAAGGGCATGGAGGACAAAGGAATGTTTGGCCATGAGACGGAGAGAGAGTGTGTACGTGTGTACTCGGTATCTGGAAGCATTTGAGCGTAAAACAGTGGAAATAACTACGGGCCCATTTCTGCCGCGGCCATAACGTATCTCTGCTCAGTGATCCTGCACTCACTGCTCCGACCTCCCACCATGCACCTCTCACCGCGCGCCACTCGCAGAATAAACAACAGCCACGGCCAAGTGTAAGAAACTCTGGGCTTCACCCAGACTGTGGCCTCACTCAGCCAGCTGTGGGAGGCCAGGGCATCGGGGTGTGTGGGGTGGCGAGTGTTTGCATGTGTGGTTGTTGGTGTGTACGCTTGTATGTGTGGGTGTGTGAAAGCAATGGGGTTGATTGTTTCTTCGTGGACGTGTATGTGTGTGGTTGGACTCGGGACTGGGAACTGAAGAGGCTGAATGATCCCAGTGACATTTATGTGGTGTATTGTGGTGTAGGTGGTGGTTTAAAGTTCCCTGACCCTGAGTGTTGGTTGTGTGACTATAAGTGTCCCCCTTCTTAATGCATCTACAACGGAGTCGGTGTTGGAAAAAAAAAAAAAAAAAAAAAAAAAAATATATATATATATATATACGTATATTTGAATCCCCGTTTGTGTCGGCTTGTCTATTTTATCAGTAATTCGTAAAAATGACACAATCATTCTGTTCTGGCATCATTAGCGAATTCATTAAATATAGATTTTCTTAACTCATCGTTTTAAGGCCAATACAGAGGGAAATGTGATTCATTCCCAACCTCTCCTTATTTACATAGTTCACAAAGGAGATATTGTACAAACTTTGGGTTCAGTTCTTGAGTAAAGCAGATGGTTTACTGTGGGCTTTATGCCTCTGTGTGCGATGCCTCTCCTGGGCACGCTGCCCACCTCCCCCCAGGCCTGAACATTGCCTCTCTGGGGACAGTGCCGATGCCATCGGGTCTGCTTCAAACCTCCGATTATATGTCACTATAGGTCCGCATTTCAATTCTGTTAATATGATGACCAACGCTGTACATGACTATTAAATGATGTTCTCCCCGCATTACAATAATGCTTATTCCGTACATGGGTGCAGGACAAAGTTTATTATGTCTCCCAAAGGTCGATAGAAAGTTGGATTTATAAACGCAGATTAGCATAGTGAATAACAATTAAGGAGAAGGATGGATCGATTTCACTCACCAAAATAAGATGGCCCCAGACAAAGCCTCTCCGGGGATTTCCAGCCAGCTTAGCCCCTGACTCACTGCTGGAAGCAACAACAGATACCCAGGGCATAGCAGGCTGAGGGGTGTAAGAGAGGAGGTATTAGGAGTTTGAGATTTTTTTGACAGAGTAGTACACGGAGGAGTTGGAAAATAGAAAGACTATGAAGGTATTTGGATGGAGGAGGATGGGTGGGTGGGTGGGGGTGGGGGGGGGGCTGAAGGCATGAATAAGGGACTGGATGACGGACAAAAGCAAGCATAGGAAGGATTAGCGAGGATCATAAAAAAAAACACAGGGTGGAAGTGAGGAGATAGAATTAGAAAGGATAAGAAAGACGAGATTTAAAAGAGAAGAACATTTGAGCCCGAGATGATGGAAAGGACTGGAGAATGCACAGAGAGGGGGTGCTCGGGAGGGAAGAGGGGTGCTAGCCAATTCAAAGAATGGATGTGAATAGCAGCCAAGGCATTTTTTGTATTAACATAATTAACAGATGGCGTTAGTGATTAGGTTACATGCGATTCAGGAAACTAGTGTTGTTAGCCGAGTGTTAAGGCTGCACATTCTGTCAGCTGGAAAAAAAAAAAAAAAAAAAGATTGGGGGGGGAAAAAAAGAACAATTTAAATGGAGGGAATTAAATCAACAACATCTACACACATCTAAACACACAACTCTGTGTGTGTGTGGGGGGGCGGGGGAGTGGGGCACATATGCAAAGATGTGTGTGCGAACACATAGGCACCTGCACATCCGGACATATGGTTCATGAACACAGACCGGTGTGTGGTTGCACACCCTCGTTACACACACACACACATAATAAGCTCTGTCACACACACAGTACCCCAATTGCAGTATTAAAATGCATTGTTTCGGGTTTTTTTTTTTTTTAGTGTACCGGCGAGGGACATAAAGGCATTTTATGAGCCGTGGCCCACTTTCAAAGCTTTGTCTGCTATAAACGCAGCTTTGATATGAGAATAGTGACATGCTGCTGGGAGAAGACTCTTTGTGACTCAGTGAAATATAAAAATAGTCCTGTTGGCTCACTAATGTGAACATGGTGATGCCTTTTGTTCTGCGCGCCATTGTCTGTGGCTATAGGCAGAAATGTGTGTGTGTGTGTGTGTGTGTGTGTGTGCGTGTGTGTGTGTGTGTGTGTGTGTGTGAGAGAGAGAGAGAGAGAGAGAGAGATTACACCTGGTTTAGTCTCGGAGGTACCGCAGTGTTTATGCATTCGCGTCCGTGTGCATGCTCTGTGTTATTGCTCTAGTCTGGCCTATTTAGATGGTCACACAGCGCCGTTCTCACCAGTTGTGGTTCTGTCTCTCACCTGTTTGATATTATATTCTATTACTCACGTCATGTCTGCTGCCATGTGAATATGTAGGTCTGCGTTTGTGTCTGTCTCTATCTCCCGCTTGTCTATCGCGTCCGCCAATCCGTTCTTCCTGTATGCTTACATCAGCGAGTGAACTTGTCAGATAAGTCTGTGTACCATTTGAAAATGACAGGCAGACTATACGGACGAAACAAACATTTTGCATATAAGCAATAAGGCACGTGTGTGTGTTTGTGTGAGATGGTGTGTGTGTGTGTGTGTGTGTGTGTGTGTGTGTGTGTGTGTGTGTGTGTGTGTGTGTGTTTGCGCGGTGTCTGTCTTCAGAGCAATCTGGTTTTAATGACCGTGGGATATTGTCCAGCGTGTAAATTCAGACAGGCAGGAATGTGTTTGGACTGTTGAGCGCGTCGTGTATCAGTGCGTTTGTGTTGTTGTGCTCATGCATGTGTGTGTATGTGGCGCTGCAGTTGGTCTGTATCCAGCCGGTCTTAAGCGTGTCCTGCTCCGGTGGGGACTGGCGTGATTGGGACTGGCCCTCTGGTGGTTTTCCAAATCAATCACAGGTCTCAGACCAAAACTCTGAAAGTGACTCCCAGTTTCCTGGAACCGTCTTCTCCCCTGAAATAACCTCACATGGTTTCAATGACTCCCGCTCTGTCATCAGGCGAGCTGGCGTGTGATGATACTGGGTGAATCTGTCTGCCCCGGGCTGCTTGGACCTTAGAAAATGGGTCACTCGGTCTCTTCGTCTTTCCTCTTGGCTCCAGGTTGATGCATTCGGTATAATCTGGCAATTCAGGGGGCTCATTAGTGGTTGATGGAGAGATTCTCGCTGAAGCTTTAGTTCAAACCCAGCACTCACATTGGGCACCGACCTCAGCCGTACTATGTTACCGCTGCATCTTGTCCTTTAGCCCGGGCTCATAATAATCACTGACTGCCTTATTTCCTATGAAACCTAATATGGCTGTAATTCACTTATTCCAAAGACAGAGTTATTTATTATATTACATGTTATATTCTTTCATACGTCATTATGCACTAGTCGGCAACGCTTTCCATATTTTTCTCACTCGACACTGTTATTGGCTTTAAATTTGGAGACCGAGTTGCATTCATTACAAATGTGTGCTTGTCCGTTGGTTAATTTGGCTGGTGGACTGTCAATATATTTCTGTATTCTTCTAATGAACCATTTGTATTATTTAAAAATGTTGGCGTTAAAGGAGTTAAAAAGCTGTGGAAATACTTTCAACTCTGGGAAGGATGGTGGTTCTGTCATTTAAATGTTTTATTTCATTGAACACACAAATATAAAGGCATTGGAATTCTCATGGGGGTTTAAGTCCATGTTTTGTGGTTTTTGACAGTCTTGCTACATGCTTTAACAGAACACCCCCAACTTACTGTATAATGTGACAGGCTTCTCGAGGCCCACTCCCAGCTTTTGTAGCCTCAAACTTAAATCCCCAACAGTCCAGTGTGGGATCAATGCAGCGTGAGAGTGATGGTGTGCTGTGGCTGTGCTTGGGTCATTTTATGGTGTGGACATGGAAATGGAGGATCAATCAGAGCCATGATATCTTATTACTAACGTTAATTCACCCAGAGCAGTATGGATCCATACATTAGCATGGCTGAGCCTTGATTTAGAGCAGAGCGGAATTGAGTGTGGGTAGAAGTGCGTGCGTGCGTGCGTGTGTGCGTGTGTGTGTGCTTTCCTTAACTTTATATATATTTGTGCAACTTCTATGGTATTTCAGAGCTGTTGTTCGCTTATACAAAGGAGATATCTAAACGTTTACATCATAGAAGTTACAATGAAACAAAAACAACCCTTCTCTACATTTAGACCTGAACAGTCACAACAAAAAAAAGAAAGAAACAGGCTCAAATCTACTGGAGATGGTCATCATTCACGCAGACCCTGTTGCTGTTGCCCCCTGGGAATATTTCCTGGTGTACAATATTTCTGAAGAGTGGGGCTCGCCAGAGAGGGGTCGACCTGAGAGCATGTTTTATTCATCCGGCCTGTCACTCAGGGTGGCTTGTTTTGTTTTTTGTTTAATGTTCCTTCTGAAGACCGGCATGTGCATGCGTGTGCGTGTGTTTAGTTGCTATTTGTGTGTGTCTGGCAGTTCTTCCCCTCCCCCCCTCTCTCTCACTGTCTCTCTCTCTCTCTGTCTGTCCGTTTCTCTCTTTGTTGTCTGTCCTTCTCACCCTGTGTGTGTGTGCGTGTGTGTGTGTGTCTGCATGTGTTTGTGTGGGTGTTTCATCCCTTTAGAGATGAAAAGCCAAAGACCATATGCTATGCAGCAGTAGGCCACAACAAACAGCACCGTTGGGGAGTTCAACAATAAAGATTGACCAGGGGCCGAGGGCCAATTGGGGCTTCAGTTGGATCAGTTTCCTGGTTTATAAATTGCCAAATCAGGCCACTGACGAATGAAAGTTCTTTTGGGTTACTGCTTGGCGCTGGCTTTAGGCTTTGTGTTTTTTTGATTTTTAGTAGGGTTTTTAAAACAAAAGAAGTCCATGAAAGTCTCCATCCAGGCCAATGGTTTAATCATTTCCACACCTGAAACCTCACATATTGCATGGCCATTCATCTACACTGGTCATGCGTGAGCTGGTGTAATCAATTTACCACAATGTTTGATAGAAATGGCAAAAATGAAGCCTGGGGTGAGTAAGAGTTAGTAATACTTGTGCATTGTTTCATTCATGTCGAATTCACCACTGCTAATTGAGGTGTGACTAATAATACGCAACCATCAAGTGAATGTGGGTGTCTGCATCCTCATTTCCAAGTCTCAGTTTCTTCCTGTCTCGACGAAAACACAAATTAAAACAAGGACAGTGGAAGCCTGGGGTGAGTAAGAGTTAGTAATACTTGTGCATTGTTTCATTCATGTCGAATTCACCACTGCTAATTGAGGTGTGACTAATAATACGCAACCATCAAGTGAATGTGGGTGTCTGCATCCTCATTTCCAAGTCTCAGTTTCTTCCTGTCTGGACGAAAACACAAATTAAAACAAGGACAGTGGTGTCATGCAACAGCAGTGTGCATGCTGCAGTGTTAACCCAGATTTTTTTTTTTTTTTTTTAGCTATCTCTAATTATCAATTCTTGTTTTGTTAAAGGTTCCAACTAATAGAATCATATTAGTTATTTGCATGAATCAACTCAAATATAAAGTGCAATTATCATCTTAAGCATAGATAATGCAGGATGTTAAGTTTCAGCAATGATGGTGTGGGGCACATTCAAATTCAGTAGAGCAACATGTGCAGATCAAGTCTTTTTCCCATGTGTGAACATTGAGATGGTCACGGTCGAAAAGCTGTGGGATTTTAGAAATAAGTGGAAAGGTATGTGTAAAAAGCAAATAATAGATAAACATACAGCTCTCTGTAGTCAATTTTTACAGAAAAAACGGCGCTGGCGGTTACAATCACTATCACTTACTATTATTCTGTGTCTAATAGTTTAAACGCTAGCTTAGTGTTAGCATGCGAATGTTTCCGTCGATTCACTTTTTAGAACGTTACTTTGGGAAAGCTGTTTCTGAAAAAAACTTTAATTACACAAAGTTGAACGGGGAGGGGATGAACTTATCTTTCTGAGAATTTGTTGTCCCTGTTAGGAAGTGGGTGAAACTGCGAGACACTTTTGTGCTTTTTGACCTTTGAACTACTTCCAGATGTTTGAGCCACACGGGACCAAGACCAGTGCGTTCGGGGTCCCTGAAAACCC